>PVIC010018683.1:0-31342 GCA_004025085.1 Thryonomys swinderianus
AAAAAAAAAAAAAATTAGATGTATACACAACTTTTACCTCAAAAGGTGATAAAGTCACAACCTTACAGACAGAAAAGAATCACTCAACCCCCCCATATCATTAGTACTAGGTTCAGATTTGCAAATAATCTTCCTAGTTTTGTCATAATGTATAGTAACAATTAAAAGTATAGTTTCTATTTCCTCACCAGTTATGAGTCTATTATAAATATTTCCATATTGCTCTGTCAACACTATAATTACCATTTTAATAACTGTAATATTCTGTCATGATGATGTGGCATCATTGACTGAATCTTGCCTCTGTTTGTTGGGCATGGTTGCCAGGTATTTGCTTTTACAGATAACATTGTAGTGAATATATTTTAATTATAGAGCACAGTGCTTCACTTGGATGCCCACAACTCATGCAGATATCTGGATTGGTATACAAAATTCGACAGTGTTCATTGTGTAGTTAATGCATCCTTAATATTGTATTATATTCCTGAATATTAAAATCCTCTCCCTCAAGAAATTTGTTTTTTCTGGGAATCAGCTAAATCCTCATAAGACCCCTGGGAAGAGTCTAAGTTCAATATGACAGTCTGATGTTGGATGGACACCAATAGCTTGAGCTCTTTGAAAACTGTGCATGGCAAAGAGGGTGGTTGGACGGTAGATGCCCCTCCCACAGGCTGGACCTGCTTCCACAGCTCCTTTTGATACTTCCTGTGTTTTTCCTGGATGGACTCTTCATTATGGACTTTAACTATGAGTTAAAATGACATGTATTTTTGTAATTAATAGGTGTATACACAATGCTGGGTGTGGTGGCTCATGCCCACCAGCAATCAATACCACATACCACAGTGCCAGGCATGGTGGCTCTGTGTCGGGTGTGTCGGGTGCATGCTGTGTCAGCTATGTGTCGGGTGCATACTGACTGGTGACCAGGTCGGGAGAAATGAGTGATGGGAAGCATGTGAGCCCCAACCTGTGAAAACAAAGGAATCAGGAAAGGAGGAAACTCACAGAACTGGGTCTCAGACCTAAGGGCTCTATCCTGTTCCTGGGGTTAGGGAGATAACCAGCAGCACACTGAATAAAGGAGCCCACGCTAAACACACAGAAAGCACCCCAGACCCAGGGCTTAGGCAGGATACTCCAGGGGACTTGGGATTCATGTATGTTCCATTTTTCCAGGAACTAGAAAATCTGCTAGGAAGAACACCAATCCCACTGAAGAGACATCCATTGCACAGATGTGTATTAGACACCAACAAAGCTACTGTGTCCTGGGAGCTGGGCTCAGCTTTGGGGCTGCATATCTGAATAAAAAGTGGGTATGTGGAAGGATCTTATAACCTATTGAAAGAGACAAGCTTATAAATATCTGTAAGGACAGAATAAAATGCATGCTAAAACTGGAGACAGAAGTGATGCATGTTGGGTAGGGCACCCAGGAAGCACTCTTGAGTGGCTGTAGGATTTGGACAGGGTTTTGAAGTCAGAGAATTTCCACAGATGGGAGCTGGACAGGGACCAAGGAACGTGTACATCAGATAGATACTTGGATGCATAAATGAAAGTGTGCTGGACTAAACCTGAGTGGTCAATTATGAGGGGGAACAGAGTCTGTGTCCAGAGATACACCGCCTGCTGAGAGCAGAAAACAGTGGGGCCAGGTTAGGGAAGATCCACTGATGTCAAGATAAGCGGGCTGAGGACCACCACCACCCCATGCCCACTGCTGAGAAGCCCCAGGCTTAGTTTGGCCCAACTCCAGCTCCTCACTGCTCCCAGATTTGCCCACAGACTGCGACTGTCCCTGGGGCTTGCATCTCCTAGAATGCCTGCAGCCTCTGGCTCTGGCCACCCAGCCTGCTCCCCTTTGCCCTCACACATGAAGCTGGAGAATGTTCCCAAGTTTTATTGCATGTCAATCTCCTGTGCACAAATGAGCTTTGCCTTTGTCAACCCAGACCTAGACGGTGAAGCCCACCGTGCCAGCAGGAGAGGGCAGAATCAACCTTGTAGTATACAGGTCACCACCGAACAGAGCTACCACTTGGTCCCTGAACCAGCGCAGCCTCAGGATGCAAAGCAGGAGGCTCCTGATGGAAAACAGCTGGCTCCTTGCATTGACTTCTCTAAGCCGTGAGGCCTTGGGCACGGTGCCCAGCACAAAAAGCTCATGAGTAATGAAAAGGCCACAGTCTTTTGGACAGTTAGGAGCAAAGAACAGGAAAGGACTGCCTTCCAGTTCTGAAAGCTAAGCTTAATTTACATGGTGTAACTTTGGAGGATTTTTTTCACCCGACTAAATTTAATTGATTATCACGTGCACCATGTGTGTTGACGCACAGGTGAAACTGATTCAGATCCTTCACTTGGCAACACAGAGTTTCCGAGAGAAGAAGCAGCAGACTTAAGAGAAGGCAAGTGAAGTGCTGTTATAACCTTTGAGAGAAAAAAAATTGATTTCTTCCAGCATGGAGAGAGAAAGAGAGGAGCCAGAGGGAAGGTCTGCAGAAAAGTGATCTGAGAGGGTGAACGGAGGTATTGAAGCATGAACGGAATCTGGAGAGTTGCTGATGAGGGTGGAGAGAAGAGCATCACTGGGGATGGGAACAAAAAAATTAAAAGCCCACAGGTAAGATCTGGAAGCAGCTTGCGCTCAGAAATGGGGCCCTTCGTTTCAGAATCCGTGCCCAGCACAGGGTTCAGTAAATACCTGATGAGTCCGTGAATGAAGGAAGGACGGAGAAGTAGTTTGATTGAGTCGAAGCCAAGGGAACGTGAAAGGGGTAACAAGAACTAATGTCGCAAAGGCCACACCTTGAGTGAATGTGGACTGTATCCCGCAGGGAGCAGAGGAGGCCCTGGAAGGTTTCAGCCGAGTTAGGACATGATGAAAGCTGTACTTCAGGCGGATTAACTGGATATGTACGACTGATCTGAGTGAGGCAGAGAGACCATTTGGGAGGTTATTGCTGCCATCCAAGCAAGAGGTAATAAGCACCTGAATTAGGGCAGCAGCGATGGGAACCGAGGAGGGGACAGATGTGAGAGATAACAGGAAGGGAGAATTGATGACAGACGGTTGCTGGCATAGAGGGAGAGGGACAGGCAAAGAGGGAGGCTTTGAGCTTAGGAGGCAAAAATGGGCAGCGGAGGAGGGCTGCTGGGCCCAGGGGGAGATGGTGAGCTCTGTTTTGTGTACAATGAGATGCAGAGAAACGTCCTTTTCTGCCTGTGTCATGAATCGACCCTTTTTCTGGAGAATGCACACGTGCGAGAGGCTCCTTGGACCCACAGCGACATCGGCCCATTTTTATGGACCAGGTCAAGACCAAAGTCATTTCCTGAATACTGATTTTACAGGCAAACTCTAGGCTTTACACAGAAACTATTTTTGGGAAAAGCATATTCTGTTTTAATAAAATTTTGACATTAAAAGAAAGCTCACTAGCATTCTTCCTTTTCCTCATTATTAATGAATTAGAAGGTACTCAGACCTAATAAAAAAGCATATAAAAGGCTCATAAGCATCCTTCAGGTCTTCTTTAGCAGTCAGTCACTTTTATTTTATAAAGCTAGAATTTCCAGTTTTTAAATATTGCATAAGGGAAGAATTTGACTGTACTGTATTACACTGTTTCAACAACCACAAAGAATATGTTGAATAAGCATGATCTATGGTCTGGTACCATACGGACAATTGTAAAACAGAAAAAGGAAAGCAAAAGATTTTTCACCCTCAGGAAGTCCACAGTCTAGTAGATGAGATAAATAAAGCAAGAGTCGCACACAGTATGATATGTGCCATGAAGGACACATAAGGAAAAGGGGCTTGAGAAGACTTCACAGACGGGGTGACCCTTATCAATGGATCTGCAGGATTATTTGGAACAATGATTAAAAATCACTCTAAGCCAGAGAGAAGATGAGAGGAAATGATTGCAAAGTAAGGGAAGAAAAAAGAGTAACAAGGGAGAAACGAGGGGCTAGATCGTGAAAGGCCACTGTTGATGTCAAGTGCTAAAAACTTTAAATGTGAGCTGGTAGTTAGATGCTCACTAGATGGGACACCACAGCAGTTATGGAGAACGTCTTCTGGTGAGATGACTTGGGGAAAGAACCCATTAGGAGCAGTTCCATGTTCAGGGGATGGATAGTCAAGGTTAGAAAAGACAGTCAAAGATAAAGCATGAAGGATGGTTTTAGGACATAGGATCAGTAGGACTTGTTGATTAGTGAAGGAGAAAGAGGAATCCAGGAAAAACCTCAGATTTCTGGGTGACAGTGTCTGTAAAAGAAAGCATAAGAGAAAAAGACAACTTGAGACCAAGAAAGATGGAAAGACATACCTGAACTGTGTGTGTTACCTGATGTTCCAAAAAAGATTGATTTGGGGTGAAATATCAGAAAAAAAGGTTTCCTCTGGGGGTTGGGAATATTGACTGGAAAAGACCATGAGAAGATTTTTTTGTGATGGTAAGTTCATGCCTTGATAGGGTTATAAGCTGCCTTGATATACGAATTTGTCAGCATAGTGACAGTCTAGTCAACATTATTCTGGTTATTGAAAAAATCTGAATATGTGAATTAAACACAACTATTATAACCAAGTGAAATTTCTGATTTTACTTTTTGTATTGTGATTACATATGAAGTTTTATTTTCTTAAGAAATATACAATGAAGTTTAGTTGTAAAGGAACATAACTCCTCAACTTACTCTCCAATGGCTCAGAGAAAAAAAGCCCCACAAAAAGAAGAGAAAGAGGAAAGATGTGGTTTGTCTGGATGAATATGGGAATCGTAAAGTTTAAATGTAAACTTTTCTGTACAGTTTATGTACAAATAAAGAAGTTGAGGGCGGGGATTTAGCTCAGTGGTTCCAGCATCTGCCTGGCAAGCGCAAGGTTCCAAATTTGATACCCGGTACCACACACCACAATGCAAGGTGTGGTGTCTCATGCCTGTAATCCCAGCACTTAGGAGGCAGAGCGGGAGGATTGCTGTGAGTTCAAGGCTAACTTGGGCTACACAGTGAGTTCAGGGCCAGCCTGGTCTCTTAGCCTGTCTCAAAAAACTAAAAACAAAACAAAATCCATCTCAAAAAATGAAGAAGAATAACAAGAACAGGAAGAAGAGGAAGAAGAAGAGGAAGAGGAAGGGGAAGAAGAAGGGAAAGGGAAAAAGGAAGGGGAAGAGGAAAAGGAAGAAAAAGAAGAGGAAGAAATTGAAGCCAAGACTGAGAAGAAAAAAGAGGTGGCAAATTGCAAGGACTACATGGATGAGTAGAATGGAATATGGGAAGAACAGAAACAGAATTGATTGGATTATTCCTAGCCAGCAAATGGAAGAACTACATGAGTGGTGATGTTATGCAGAGAAGCAGGTCAACTGGGGGCAGTGAGGGAGGTGGAGGCAGGTAAGCTCATGGGCTCTTTCGGGGCAGTGCTGAGTCTGACTCCTAGTGGGACGTCTGGACAGAGCCACCCAGCAGGCAGGTGCACAGGGCAGTCTCTGCTCAGAAACTCCTGAAGGTGGAAAACAAGTCATGGGCTCACCTTGTTCCATTTGCTACATCCTAATTCAATCATTTCAGCACACAACCCTGAGACTCTGAAGTGATCCTGGGCCTGTCGCTGCAGGAATCACTTCTGGGAAGCAAGAAGAGTCTGGGGAAGATGTGGACAGAATGGAGAAGTTCTTATAACTGTGAGGGTCTTGGACTCTTTTTCTAGGCTTCCAGTATGCCCTCGACAGCCAAGCCACTGCCTGAAGCCATTTGTCCTTCCTCTCTCCATTCCATCCTTGTCACTCTGTGACCTGGCCTAAAAGAAGTAACAACTCAGGACCACAATCAGGTCACAGGGGATCTCTTCATCTCTGAGGCAGCAGCAGAAACTCTCCCTGTGTCAAATGGCTCCCAGGCTTCAATCTCTCTTTAGGAAGAACTCAGTCCCTCTTACAGAGGCTCAGCTGGTTATATTAGGCCCATGTAGGCTGATCTTAAGCCCTACCTGAAGTCAAGTGGCTTGAGATCTTAACTATATCTGCAAAACCTTTCTACAGCAGAAGAGATTTTGTATTTGGGTAACTGAAGAGAGTGAGTGTACCAGGTGGCAGGGCTCTTGAGGAACCTCTTAGAATCTTCCCCCATGTGCTCTCCACTCAGCCAGAAAAGGAAAAGGGAAACATTCTAATAAATGTACGTCCCTTGTATACCCCTCTCTCTGCCATCTTACTGGAGGCAGTGTTTGTAATTTCTTCATGCTTCCCTCACATGCACTTTACCAATGTAGTTTTTGTTTGACATCTTTTAAATCCAACATTCTTTGTATATCGTCCTGTACAATGCTCTGTTTTGCAATTTCCCCTCAGCATTACATTCACAGGGCTCATTCAGGTAGATCCATGCAGCTCGAGCCTCCCTTGTCTTTACCGATTTATAGTATTTCTCTGTACTCCTTGATGGGATATATTCATTCTCCTATAAATGGATATGGGACTTGTTTTCAACTTCAGCTTGTCATGGTTACAGATAATGTTGGCATGAACATACGTATTTGTTGTACGTAAGTAAATATGTGTCTAGGAGAGTTTGTAGGTCATAGAGCATGTATGTCTTTGCCTTTCCTGGAAATCCCCAAATAGCTCTTCAAAGCAGCTGCATCAGTCCATACACCTATTCCAGCTGCTATTTATTGCTAATATAAATGACCAACTTATTGTTCACTCAGTATGTACCTAATAACAACCTATGTACATACATGATTGCATGTCATTATCACAAACCTGTAAGTGAGGTATCATTATTATCCCTATTTTACAGATGTACAAAATGAGACTTAGAAAGAAGTATCTTTTTCAAGTTCACAAAATCAGTGACAGGGACAGGATGATGCAAATCTACAAATCCAGAGATCTTCTTGATACCTACACAACCCCGACTTTCTTTTGACTTCTGAAAATGAGCTGGGATACAGGAGCAGTGGGAAAGAATGGAGAGAAGGGAAAAGGACTCATCATTTGTGTGTCATTGTCTACCATAGCTTTTCTTAGCTAGGCATCCTTGGGATTCTGCCTATTGCAAGATGAAGCATAAATTCTTACCATGTAAGGAGCAAAGTTTAACATAAGACCATTCTGCATCAATGGGACTACTGACCAGGGTCATGAACAACCAGGGAAGCAACTCGATCCTGGCTTGAATCCACATTCCATCATAGCTGAATGAAGTCTTTTACCTCTTCTACCTCTCAGCTTCTTCAGTGATTAAAATGAGCTGCTGATTATAAATGCTGAGGATCAGTTGAAATAAGCAAAAACATCTACCCCTCTGCCTGATACAGAATGACACTCAGTCAGTATTGGCAAGTGGAATGTGCATAGCAGGAGATTCCAGAGCCTCCTAAGTTCTGCTCAGTACCCGAGATCTGTAGAAGCCCAGCACTGAGGTATGAGCAACCCAGGGACAGGCCGAAGGGCCCAGTGCTGTCAGCAGCCTGAGGGCCTTTCACAAGGCTCTGCCCAGCTAAGGAAAATGTGAGTGAGTTGCATGACCGTGGGGACTTTGAGCAAGACAGGACTGTTAACCGTCTACAGCTCCCATCCCTCTAGTCCAGACAGACCCAGTTCTCAAACACACAGGAGAGAAGCCAGATCAGCCAGGCTATGCCTGATCTAGGAACGAGGCACTGCAAAGCAACAAGGGCCTAAACATTAAAGCCTTAATATTTTCTTTAGCTGAAGGCAAAGTATGCAGACACTGTCTGTGGGCAAGCAGAGTTCTTTACAAAGCAGTTTCTTAAAGACATGACTCAGAAATACACATATTCCCTGCCACTGATTCTTTCTTGAAAGCAGAGTAAGGATGAGGCCTGGAATAGACTAACACCTATGCTGTCAGCTGAGTGTTTGCTGCCCCAGGGTCCTCGTTCCTGGGGACCTCAATTTGGCCCAGAACTCTCCCTGACAACAGTGCACGGTCATGTGCTGCTCACCCCAGTACCCTCGGGGGTCCTGTTCATTCTCTGCTCACTCAAGAAGAGCCTGATCTCCAAAGTGCATGCCTCTGCACCTGTAAGACAAATGGCCTGCTGTCTGGTCCTGACCACACGGTGTCTCTCTTTGAGGAGCATTTCTTGTATTAAAAGCTTCAGGTGAAAGAAAGAATTCAAGTCATTGAGAGGATCTCTTGGCACAACTCTAAGAATGCTGTGTGCTCCAGCAAAGTGTAGGCTCCAGAATAAGCAGGAGGTTCATTTTCATACATCACAGATTTTTCAGGAAGGAATGGAAACCATGAAGCATATGGGAATGGATGGCCCAGAACGTAACAGCACCCTCACCCTCACCCCACTGTAAGGGAGACGGGGGTAAAGAGATGAGAAAGAGGGAGGAGAAGAGGACAAGTTGATGAGGGAAAGGAGAAAAAGAAGATCCCACTTCTTACACACAAGCCCCCGGGCATCGATCCTATAGGGAGGACATATCACTCACACATAGGACCTTTTCTGGATTTGTATGGAGAAGCAGAGTTCACCATTCACAGGCTTCATGTACTAGAACTTTTCCTGTGGGGACTGGGCTGGAAGAACAACGGTGTCCAGGGCCTTCTAGAAGGAGGATGTTGCCCTCAATGCCTCTGCTGGAAAACGTTCCAAGTGATAAGTTTCCTTAGGGACTGAGCCCCTAATTGGAGCAGCAGATGGTCCTGATTCCAAACTGTTTCTTTGTGGCTCTATTACAGTCTGGCTAAGGGTGAGTCACTTCCCAGATCATTTCAGTTTCCCATCTGCAAAATGCAGACAGTCCTAGACCTGAGCCTCATGAGGGGAGGGGGTGGGACAGTCTCAAAAGAGGAGATGCAAATCCAGATTCAGCTTGGCGCCAGGAAGGAAAAGTAGGCCACTGAGTCTGTGCTTTGGGTTGAAGCATTTGCTGCTGTGTTGGGTGACAGATTTTGCCCTAGCTCCAAACAAACCAAAGTTCTCACCATAAAATGCCCGGCTTACGTGAAGGGGGCACAGTTTAGAAATGAGTTCCCTCGTAATAGCTTCTTGGGGCAGGATTGGAATATATGCCTCAGCAAAACAAACAATGAGCCTGTCTCAGTCTTTGGGAACTCTGTCAAAGGGTCAAAACTATAAAACTGTTGGTCATGTTCACAGAATTTTTCTCTGATTATAAAAGTGATATGTGCATATTTTTTAAAATTAAATGTTCAAAACTCATAAAGAGGGTAGTAAAAGTGACCCATAAACAACTGTTAATATTCTGCTGTATTTCCTTCCAATCTCTCTATATGTAAATAAGATAATGGGATCACATTATGTGAATCCAATTTTACATCTTATTTTTTATACTCTATGCTACACTGTGGGCATTTTCCAAGGTCATTAAATATTCTTCAGAAACACGATTTGTAAGTGTTTCATAAAATTTCCTCCTAAGAGCACAATATAATTTATTTAACCTTCACCCACTGGAGGACATTTATATAGCCTGTTTCCTATTTTTTTCTTTTGTGAATCATAAGGCACTTAAGAGGTTTTTTATGAATTAATGATTACTCTATAAGGGTAGATTCCTAGAAGTGAAATCAAGGGGTCAAAGTTGACCTGATTTCAGGGACAAACAGCAGAAAATTAATCTCATACTAGGAGGGCTAACAGCCATAAATGGGGCTTGTTGAAGTCTTTAGTCTCATCCGGTAGATGACAGTACATTTCTATTTCTGCATTCCCAGCAAGAGTCTTACCATTCACCCTGATTGGAACATAAATTCTGTACTCAATAAACACTACAGATCAGCCCCTGAGATGTTCTGATTGGCTAAAATCAGCCAGAGACACTCAGAAAGGCAGAAAAGGGGTCTTATTTTCTAAAGCACATCAGAAAGATTTGACCAAGAAAAGCAGAAAGAAGGGCTGAAAACAGCAATGAACTTGAAGTGTAAGAATGAACTTTTAAGGGGTTTGACACGAACATTCAAATTACTTCCTTAAAAGGTTGCAGTAAAATCAGCAGTGTGTTAGAGGTTCTAACTGTGCCTTCTTCCACACTGATGATTTTATTAAAAATTTTAAAAAATTGCAATTTGATGCCCCTTGTAACTATTGTATTTCAATTTGAATTTCTATTTCCATGATTACTATTATATACTTGAGGCCATTTGAGATTACTAAATTCTGAGAATTCAATGTTGACATTAAACATAAAATGTCCTAAAGAATCCCAAGACTTAGGCTGACCTACTACATTCCTGACCATTAGAGATTAAAAAAAAAATGGTGATATTGGGACCTAATCACCTACAGTGAATAGAGTCCAGATTTAGTCTTTAGCCCTTAACTGAATGTTTCTTTAGTGAGTACTTGAGTACTTGAGTATAGTTCTCCCCCGTCCCAGCCCCAGTGCCTAATTTTTACTTAGGTTTTCATTGGGATTGAAGTGAGGAGCTTTGCTTTCAAGTGGGAAAGATAACGAGCTGGACTTTTGCCCCATATTTTCATCAACCACCCTGTGTTTTCCTTTAAAACTTCCTTCCCAAGTAATTGAACTGCTGGGCTCTGATTCTGTCAGGTTCCCTCCAGGACTGACTCTCTTGAGGTATATTCCATGCTAAACTCAAACCTACATTATCTAGGATTTCAAATAAGAAAGAAGAGTTTGTAGCTACTGTTTGTTTCAGGTAAGTCTCCAAAGATATTAATACAATGTGCTGAAAATTTTGGGATAGTTAATTTAACAGGCAGCAGGGACCTTAGAGATCACTTCCATTCATTCTACTTTCAACAAAAAGTGCTAGCATTGAACTAGTTGCAAGAGATATAAATAAATCAAACATGATCTGTACTTTCAAGAATGGAAAAGCCAAAGCAAAAAAAAAAAAATCCAAAACAACACAAACCAAGTGATGTTGGTATTATTTTTCATCTGGGCCACAAAATGAAGGGTTCATAATAGCTCCCCAGAAGAGATGCCCCTTATGTGAGTCTTGAGAAGTTCACATGAGATTATTCAGGAGCACAAAATGGGGTGAAATATGCTAAGCATGAAGGGAAGCTGGAGAGAAGGTCTAACACCTGACACACCCTGGAAGATTCTGAACAATTCCAAATAATTCAGCAGTAATGGATCATGAGGAACAGTAGCAAGAGATGGAGCAGAAAGTGATCAAATAAACAGAAGAGTTTGATGTGCATATTAAATAAAAGGCATAGATTTTCTTTCAAATGTCTGCAAGGAGATTGAATGAAATATCATACCGAAGGCAAATAAGAGATCACTGATCATAACAAGTATAAGAGGAAAGGTAGAGAAAATTATAATAAACCGGGCATGGTTACCAGTTAGATATGGAGACAGGAAACAATGAGCAGCAAAGGAAAGCAACTAATTCATTCATCTATACATTCATATAGGCATTCAATCATTTATTTACCCTTTCACTCAATATGTGAGTTAACTACATGCTAATTGCTAGTTAGGCTCCAGGGATGTATCTAATCATGAGCCCTGTCTTTATGGAACTTGGGAACAATTAAATGAGAACAATGAGAAGGACTGGTGCTATAATAATGGAAGTATGGGAAATTAAGAATGATTAATCTTTTCTAGGAGACAGACATAGCCTAGCTGAAAGAATGATCTTTACACTGATATCTCAGGAATATGTTGAAGTTAGCCAGATAAATACAAAGGTGGAGAACAAAGCATTTGCCACGAAGAAAATAATTTACGAAGACCCAGTATTAAAAAGCATGGAACAGGGCTGGAGGGTTAGCTCAGTGGTTCCGGCACCTGCCTCGCAAGCACAAGGTCCTGAGTTCGATCTCCGGTAACCACATACAATGCTGGGCATGGAGACTCACGCCCACCAGCCATCAATACCACATACCACAGTGCTGGGCGTGGTGGCTGACGCCTGTAATCCCAGCACTCAGGAGGCAGAGACAGGAGGATTGCTGTGAGTTCAAGGCTTGCCTTAACTACATAGTGAGCTCAGAGCCAGCCTGAACTACAAAGCGAGACCTTGTCTCAAAAAGCAAAAAAAAAAAAAAAAGCATGGAACATCTGGAATTTAAAGAGGAGTAATATGTCGATATGATTAAGAAAAGGAGAGAGGAGGAGGATATGAGACTGTAGTCAAAACTAGATTCTAAAACTTAAATGTTAGGTGAACCACATCGTGGTTTAGAGTGATCTTAAAAGAAAAACCATGTTATGGAGGATAGCACACACTGACAGTTCCCTAAATTCTGCAATGTGAGTGACAGAATCAAACACACAGTTGGAAAAGATTCTATCTGAACTGTGGAGAACAGTTTGAAGAACATCAGGTGTGAAGCAGGAAGACCCAATAGGAAGTCACAAGACTAGAATAAAATGAAAGGGAGCCAGTTGGTAATACCTAGTAAGTGACACTTCACTCCATTTCTAAAACATCCAAGGAAATGCAGCCAGATGAAGATAATTTTATGTCTCAGATGCTCTGCCAATCAGAAACACTAAATGTTTGGGAAGAACAGTTTGAAAAATCACCATGGTTATAAGAACACTTACAACCATGGTTGTAAGTGGCTGCCTCAACCCTCAACCACACCCTGTCAACCCTACTGAGGGACATGGCTCACTCACAGCAGATAAATTATTTCATCTGTGAGTAGACACAGGGTGATTCCCTCACTTGACTATGGTACAAGTGCTGCAGCGAACTTAAGAGTATAGACATCTTGTGGCAAAGTGGTTTTGATTCTTGAGGGGTAAATATACAGAAGTAGAATTGATGAGTCATATGGTATTTCTGTTTTTAAGTTTTGGAGATGCCTGTATATTGCTTTCTGTAGTGGTTATACTAATTTATATTCCCACTAGGTTTCCAAAGGTTCTCTTCTTTTCATGCTAGCCAGTACTTGCTACAGAGGCAATGAAGATATCGGTTAATTTAATCATTCACATCACATTCATAAATTATAAAATTATTGTGCCCCTCTTAAATACATTCAGCAAAGGGCAGTTGATTTACAATTAAAAAAATAAAAGTGCTTGTAGATTTGTGCAACCATTGTGGAGATTGCTCAGAAAACTAGGATTAGAGGTCCCATTTGACCCTGCAATTCCCCTGCTAGGAATATACTCAAAAGAATTTAAAGAATCATATTGTAAAGACATATGTGTACCCATGTTCATAGCAGCTCAGTTTGTGACAGCCCAGTCATGGAAACAACCCAGATGCCCATCAACTGGAGACTGGATAAAGAAGATGTGTGTGTGTGTGTGTGTGTGTGAATAAAATGGAGTATTACTCTGTCATAAAGAATGACAAGTTTGAGTCATTTATGTGCAAATGGACACACCTTGAGGACACATTAATAAGTGAAATAAATAGGTCACAGATATGTAAATACCATAATCTTTTCTCTGGTATGAGAACATGTAGAGGTAAATGAGTTCTAGAATGTATGACAGATTTTGTAAAATAAGAAATATTCAAAGGGAATGTGGTAGGGGAAGTAATAAGGGGAAAGAATAAATATGATTTGAAAAGAAAAATAAAGCACATGTATATAGGGGCTGTGGGGTTGTGGGGTGGGTAGGGATATGGGTAAAAATGAGAATTAACTTGTGTCATATACTGGTACAAATTCCCCAAGGTTGAGTGTGATTGTGAACTGTATATAAAATGTATTAATAAAGAATTCAATTTTTTAAAATAAATAAAAATGCTAAAAACAAAAATGACAAATAATTTCATAAGGAAATATATGTGTGGCTCTGGAGCAGAATTATTAGAGCAATAAAATAGGGATCAGCAAACATTTTCTGTAAAAAGCCATGTAGAGGATATTTTAGACTGCACAGGTCAGTTAGCGTGTGCTGTGACAATCAACTCTGCTTCTGTTGGCCAACATAAATTAATGAGCATGGCTATGTTCCAATAAAACTTTATTTACAAAAGAGTCACCAGCTCACTGACTTTCATTTTCTAATTCTTTTTTTTTTTTTGAGACAGGGTCTCACTTTGTAGTTCAGGCTGGCTCTGAGCTCACTATGGAGCCCAGGCAAGCCTGGAACTCAGCAATCCTTCTGCCTCTGCCTCCCGAGTGCTGGGATTACAGGTGTGAGCCACCACACCCAGCACTGTGGTATGTGGTATTGATTGCTGGTGGGCATGAGTCTCCATGCCCAGCATTATATGTGGTTTCCAGGGATCGAACTCAGGACCTTGCGCTTGCGAGGCAGGTGCCAGAACCTCTGAGCTAACCCTCCGGCCCCATTTTCTAATTCTTGCAACAGCAAATTATGCAAGGGGTTCTTTTTTAAAAAGTTTCAAAATTTTTTTGTCATAATGGGCACAAAAATCATTTATTGCTTTTTGTGCTAGGAAACATTTATTGCTTTTTGTGCCCTTTTAGTTCTCTATGCAATATATAAGATGTTACTGTAAAGTACGACCACCCTACTGTGCACTGTGAAACACTGGGATTTATTCTCTCATCTAACTTGTACTTTGATGCCATTATTCCATCACTCTCTCTCCACTCTACCTTACACTTCTCAGCCTATAATAATCTCTTTTCTTCTACTCCATACTTCTGTCTATGCACACTAAAAGGTTGAGTGTTCCTTCTCTGTTATGTCCCTTAAATTAATGGTGGCTATATATGCACACAATGTTGTTCTGAAGATGTGTCAAAACACTAGTCTCCTGGGAACACCCACAAGTGTTGGGTCCTCCTTGGATAACAAACATTGGTTAGTGGAGAAATGGAGAGGGTCAAGTTCTGTTTAGATGGTGACATTACTAGGACTCGGTAACGTTTGGATGTAGTGCTAGGTATAATGTGGAGTTAAGAAAGGTTTCCAGCATGTCTGGGTTGGCTTGTTCATTCACTGTGAAGCAATAAAGAAGAGAGAGCTGTTTGGGGAGTGGGAATGCATTAAGCAGTTGAGATGTTTTCTCTCTGAAATCTGCATGTCACAAAGATGGAACTGGCTCCTTGAAAAGAAATAGAATTTCTGAACCTGACATCCAAAATATATCCCTGACTTGGAAATACAAATTTGAAAATCATCAGTAAGGAAATGAGAGAAAGTACCCAAAATAAAAACTGGTAAAGGGCTAAGAACAAGCCATGGGAGATTTAGAGGACAGGTTGGGACAAAGGAACTAGAGGTAGAAATAAAATATGAGCAGCCCAATAGATGAAATTAAAACCTAACAAATGTGGAGTTTCAGAAGTCAAGGATTCTGGGAATAGGAAATGACCAGTAAGGTTCCATTTGTAAGGGAGAGTGAGACAGGGTGGTCCAAAGAATTTTCTTAAAATGACAAATGCACAAACATTTCACAACTTCCTTCTACCTCCCCACACGGATTATTTTATAAAAACGAACTTGTTGTCTTTAATCCTGGCTCACATCTTTCTCTTCTTCTTTCCCCAGCAGAGCCATTTGTTGAACTAAAATAAACACCCTCGGCTTAACACTCAGTGCTCAGTGGTGATGGGAAGGAGAGCTAGGTACTGAGGGAGAGAAGTTCGTTTTCCCACTGAGAGTGCTTGGGATGTCTGGAGATAGTAGTTAAGTGTGTCAGACTTAAATAGGAGAGTTCCCTTCCTATGTTCAAACCCTCAACATGGCATCCTCTTCTCTATCCTGGGACCAGGACACATGGGTAGCCTCAGGCTGCCCTCTGCTCTTCTTCAGCCATCAGTGATTCCTACCATCCCTCAATGTCTCCTCTTTCAATGCCTCCTCTTCTAAAGCTTCCAATATTTCCAAAACACCAATATTATCCATGCCTAGGCAGATCAACAAGATCTACCCAGTGTATCAAAAAATGAGGACAATTGCTCTAAATAACTTCTGTCCCTCTAAGATGAAAAGGGAAGTTTGTGATTGGAAGCCCTCAATGAGCTGCCCTTTTAGTCCTGCAGGGGAAGAGGGGCTAATTGCAACAAGAAGATCCTGTTGAGGTCCTGCAGGGCAAAGAGAACTGACACAGCCCAGGAAGAAGAGGGGTAGAAATCTGGACTGCTCATCCACTCCCCCACCACTCATCCTACAGCCCACACCCAGGGGACTGCAGAAACTTAATGGAGTAGTTCAATGCGCCACACAGGGAATGAAGAACAAAGCCCATTATTCTCACCAAGTTTGGGAGCCGGTCCTTGACTATGACATATCTTCTTGGTTGCGGAGGAAACTCCGGGTACTAATCTAGCAGTAAAGTCAAGATGTGGAAAAAGGTCTATCTGTCTTCTGCCTAGGGTACCAGTGAGGTAAACTCTTTCATGGGGAATATTTCACTATTGTCCTTGGAGTTCCCCCCAATTTTCAGGGATTCATTATCCTGAGGGCTCATCATTAAGTGGCAGTTTAATCACAGAACACAATGGGTAGAACATTTAAAACTACCGCCAGTTCCAAGTCTGTAAACTGGTTAGTTAGAGGATTGTCTCATACTTACACTGACAAGGTAACCAGCCTACAGCTTGAGATAAATCCTGGCAAAGTTCCCAAGCATCTGGTGGGCGGAAGACATTGGAATCTGCATGGAACCAATTCACTGAGTCACTGAACTCAGTGGGATGTATATGTAAAATAATTGTATTTTTTCCAGTCATTGCTTCCATTTTTCGCTCTGTAGATGCTCCCTTTCCTAATAAACAGCACTCACTTTATAAGAACTTGGGTAGATTCCATAACTTGTTGGTCATATTTGGCTCACAAAATGTAGTTCAGTCATTAATAGACATTAATTACATCTCCTTCTCTTCCCTCCTGCGCAGCTTTGAGCTTTGTGCTAGATTAATTCCTAGGGCTGCTAGGACACATGACTTCGTAGCTTAAAACAACAGGAGTTTATTGCCTCAGATTTCTGGAGGTCGGAAGCATAAGATCAAGGTGCTGGCAGGGATGGGATCCCTCTGCAAGGGCCAGGGAGGAATACTTCCTACCTTTTCCAGCTTCCGGTGGCTCCAGACATCCTTTGGCTTGGAGCAGCATTACTCCAAACATCATGTGGTGCCTTTCTTGTGTCTACTAACATGTCCTTCCTCTATACATCCAGGTGCAAATTTCCCCTGTTTATAAGGACATAGTGACACTGGGTTGGGACCACTTTAATGACCTCATCTTAACACTGTGGCCTCTGAAAGATCCTATTTCCAAATATGGTCCCGTTCTGAGAAAGCAGGAATTTAGCATTGCAGCGTATGTTTTGGGGAACACAAGTGAAGCCTTCAGAAGCTGAGATGTGGGACTGTGCTGCAGCTCCGAGCTACCTTTTGAATCCTAGTCCTGACTCCCATGAGGAGAAGGCAGGAGGGGCCACCGCTGTGGCCCTCTCACTGCAGATCATGTGGCTCCTCTACTGTACCGCAGACTGGCCGTGAGAGCCCTCCTTGAAGCACCCTGCCAATTGCAGATCCTCTCCCGGGACAGGTATGTGAGTTCTCAGGTATGTGAGTTCTTCAGTGTCCTAGGAGTGTCCCTGCAGCAGAACGTTTGATGTAAATGATTCTTTTCCAGCTTGAGCTCTTCTCAAGCCTGAAATTCTGACTGTGAACGGAGACTACATTCCCAGCTGCAGAAGTCCCAACAGTTGTCTGGCTTTGTAGAAAGCCAGAGCAGTAGAAAATCCTTCACACAACTGTCTCTTCATACATACATACATACATATGTACATACATAGGGATTCATGGATATATATATATATATATATATATACATACACATGCATCTCACAATTAAGATTTTACTGAGACAGATCAACAACAAGCAGATTAATGTCTCAGAAAAATGTAGGAAGCTTAGTAAATTGACATCAGCCTAAAATTATGAGGATCACCTACAGGATAAGCTGTCCTTACCTTACCCTTTTTTTCTAAGGCCAGTAATTGGTTCAGAACCAAGAATTACTCAAGGACATAGTTGAAAAATTAATGGTCACAATTTAGTGATTACAGGTGGACATTAGTAGCCAGAAAACACATAATGATTGCTCCTGCTCACTGATAACTTCTTATACACCAGACACCATGCTACGTGCTTTGAGATGCATTATCTGATTTCTCTCCACATCCTGTGAGATGGAAACTGCCACTGCCCCAGTTTCCCAGGAAACTGCATAGAGCATTTAAGAGTTATGCCCATGGTCAAGCCTCTAGCAAGATCCAGAACTGCCAGGGAACTTAGCCAGCCTGGTCACAAGTTCACATTTGCCACCTCTGAATCCTGCCAATCTAGGGGACCCTCATGGATCCTTCCTCAGGTTTCATCCCTTCCCCCACTCCTGTGACTCTGCTTTAAATCCAGAGTAGTAGAAAAAGTGCTTAGTGTCTTCATTCTCACCACGTTAGCCTGGGTGTCTCACTGCTGCTGGCCTGTAAGGAATCCTGCGCATTCTCATCCACCTATACTGAAGTGAGCTAAGCTTTGTTAATGAACTCCGAGCTTGAAGTAGAGTTCATCAATATTTTGGTTTAAAGAAGGGTGCGGGGGACAAGGAATAAAAATTGGTGCACACAGGGATAGACAGAAATATTCTGAATAGAACTGAAGAGAGGGGAAAGAGATAGGAATGATCACATTAATTCTTTTTACCTTTCAGAGGTCAATTCGAGACATTCAGGCTAAGAGGAGAATCTATGTAATATAACAAACCCATGTACAATTATAACAAGCTCTTGCAGTACTTTTGTGTGTTCAAAGCATCTTTGAATATAAAATTGGGGGATGCAATGGAACAGAAAGGAGAAAGCAGGAAGCCCACAGAGGGGAAAAGAGAGAAAGTCCAGATTGGGGCCAAGTGGGAGGAGGGAGTGGATTTGTGTTAAAGTTCCTCTGGCATTTTTCTCAGCACAGTATTGCCTGTCAAGCAAAGAAAACCATTGTCAAAGCTCCAGCAATGCTCATAGTAAATGTCTGACCACAATACAAGGCTATTTATAAGTGGATGAAAACAAACAGCCAGAGAGGAAGGCAAGGGAGAATTGGCAAAGTGAAATATAATGTGCTCAAACCCACCATTTCCATTCCCCAAGTCTTTGGGTGAGAAAGATATTTCACAACTGACAATAAGGGATGATGCTGGGTGTTCTTGTGAGGAAGAGAGAGGAAGCACATTTTACCTATAAGTGCAAAGAGGGATGGCACAATCTCCAGAAGCACACTCACCATCTCATCTCACACTCACTGCTGGTGGCACCTTCCACCCCGACATCCCCAGGTTAGAGTTCATGGGAGGCGCATGAAGTCATCTGCCAGGGGGAATGCAAGACATATTAGAGGCTGAGTCGGGGCCCTGAGCAGTCAATAGGTGGTTGGTACCCAAACCCTCAGAAATAGAAGACTCACTCAAGTACATGTTGCAAAGACAGTAATGTGACAGAGGTCTCAACCACTGTGTCCAGGGACAGAAAAAGGACTCAAATCTCAAATACAGATTGCTTTCACTTTTCAAGCATTTGCAGAGACCTACCATTTGCATCTTTTTGACAATTTTACTCCAGAATCTACTAGCCTTTGTTGCTTTCAGGCGTGAAATCTAAGTCACTCATCAGAGCACAGATACCTGCTCTAAAGAACAGCCACTCACATACAAGGAAGCTACTTCAAGGCACTCTCTTAGATTTTTACTCCTATTTTCCAATGTTATCTTTATGGATAGGTAGTGAAAAACTCTTTCTGCCGCACTGAAATCACACTGTGCTCCTAAAGGCCCTCTACAGTATCTTTGTATAAAAATTTAAAGTATTTGTCAGTGTATTAGATTTTGCTCCTCATCCTCCAGGAGTTCTCAATCTACAGTCTTGCAGATTAACAATTATCTCCTTAGACCCCAGTGCTGTAGAAATACTGCACATACCCAGCCCTCTCCAGTTCTTCATGCTGATGCTTTTGATACCCAACCACCTTCCAGGCAAAATGCCTTTCTTTCTCCATTTAGGTAACTGTATCTAAAGGCAAGTGGGTAAATACAAAATTATTATTTTGAGAAATGTAATATTCTTGATATAAAAAGATATTCTTAGTCTAAAAACAAATTACTCGTAACCTTCTATGCTTCTGGACTGTGTAACACCACTGTGAATTTCTACACAATACCAGTAATTCCACTTTTTTTGAAAAACACGATAATCGAAACCATTTAACCGATTTAATTTACTACCAAGTTTAGGGGATTTTCTGTCTTATGTATAATGTGATAATCCAGTCTTCTTTGGCCATGACCAGAGAGTTCACCCTCTAACAAGACCCTCCATGGGCTTTACTTAATCACTCCCAACCTTGAATATGGCAAAGCAGTCCTGCCCCGCTGATAAGCAGGTGAAGATTCTCCGTCCTTTCAATGACACACACTGTCCCAATTCTGCTCTTCTGAGTCCTGTCTTAGCTGAGGTTTGACTCAACCAGTTCTAAATCTGATGGTAGCCTAAGGTTCAGACTCCCTCCTGTGTCCCTCCTAGGTTGATAATGATCTTGATTTAGATCTTCTGCCCTAACCTACCTCTCTAACCTTCATTCCTCTCTCTGACCCTGGCCCTGAACTTACCTCCCAGGTCTATGTTAGCATTTTGAACATTTCTGGGTGACAGTTCCTCTCCATTACCAGAAATCCTATTGCATCTACACTGAAGTTCCTACTTTTCTCTTCCCAAACAGCTGAAATATAAAGGAAGATAACAGCCTTTCTAAAATTATTTATTGAATATTGTTTAACTTCTTTAGACTGTAACAAATTTGAAGTCAAGAGTCCTAGCTCTTTTATCTTTGTATTTTCAATGTCTTAGCCCACATCTGGTCATACCAGACCATACCAATAAATTAATGTGAAAATGGGTGAGAGTTACTGAATCCTGCTCGAATCCAGGTTTGAAACACTCTAAAGCATGTACCCCTGCACCAAATCCACAGTAGCTCCCAATTCTGTGGAGGGCACTATATAAACTATATAGCTCTCTCCTCCACTTTATTCCTAACAATGCAGTCTTCAGATTTTGATCTGGCTTGTTCATCTTTCCGTGGCTTCCTGCCTACTTCTCTTCTGCTCATGTCGTTCTCTACTCCTCCTTCCTGATGATGTCTTCCAGAGACTTCTATCATCTTATTAACCAATTTCACCTAATCTTATAACTCAAGTTTAAGACCCATATCTTCTAAGAAGCTTCCTCAACCCACCTTTTTGAACTGTTAAAGTTTTTACTGTCTGTATCATTCACTGTGAAATTAATCACATAATGCTTCATGACACTGCCTGTGATGCCATTGTCTTTAGCTGCTATTTATCTCTTATAATGTTATTTAACTTTTCACTGATTTATGTTATGTCTTTACAACTAGATTACAAACTTGCTAAGGGCAAAGACCCTGTTTTACAATTCTTGGGATCCTCCACAGTACTTGGTATTCTATTTTTCACACAGTAGGCACTCATTAAATATGTTGATTTATTCTCCTCCCATCTTTCAAAGTAATCCATTTAAATTTCATTTCATTCATATCTCCCTCCTGCAAGACTCCAACATTCACTTATTTTCCTCCTTCCAGGTTCAGTTTTACTTCCTGTATGTCTTGCTTGATGTGCACATGAAGGGTATACTGCTACTTATAGCATTTGGGTACAAAATGTGTTCTTACAATTAAATAGTCTAGGAAAAGAGCAGAGCCATAGTCTTGGGACTCTTCTGTATTCCAGGACAAGGTCTCAATAAATATTTTTTCATTGATCTAAAATACTTTTTGAAATACCAATTAGGTAAAATACAATCTGATAGAAGTCAAGCTGGTATGAATTGAATATTAACGTAGACTTTATCACAGCACAACTCACTATACATAATTTATAAGTAGGGACCTACAGTAAAACATAATTTTGGTGTCTGCATTTCTACTGTGATGAAGACATTTCAGGTCACTTGCCTGGACTCTACTTGACAAGTAGACATCACTGAGAATGCAAACATAGACTATGAAGGCTCTACACTAAAACTATGATTGACTTATAAGGACTTTTACCTGCTATGGGTTGTTACTTTAGACACCAGGTATTCAGGCAGTGGTTCTGATAACAAAATTGAATGAAATGCAATTCTTAAATCTTTTGCATTTTGTTTGATAATAAACTTGTCCAATAACAGACTTATTTATTAATTCCTTTGAAATGCCCCTTTGCCAAAGAGAATGACTAAATAAGTAGTCACAAGATAATAGTGACAAGGATGAAAAAAATTGAAATGTTTTTCACGTAAGTAATGTCTTGTTTATTTACACCACTCTATAAAATATAAACTGGGTAGCTTATAACCAAGAGAAATTTGCTTTTCACAGTTCTGGAGGTTAAGAGGACCAAGATCAAGATGCTAGTAGATCTGATGCCCAACGAGGGCCTTGCCATTTTCTGGTTCACAGATGGTATCTTCTTGTCCTCTCTTTCTAGGGTTGAGAAGGTAAACAAATTTGGGAGGCACTTTTATAAACTACAAATGAAAGCAGAGTCTTCATGATGTCATCTCATCCCAGAGTTTCCATCCCTTAACACTATCACATGATGATTACATTTCAACCTATGAATTGTGGGGAGGCTCAATCATTCAGACCATCACAGGCAATAATGGAAGTTTCTCAAGAAAGTTTCGTACAATGTATAATGAAAATAAATCAGTCAAGGGAAAAAATTACACAAATATTGTTTCAGTAATCTACATGTGCCAAGGCTTTGAGGTAGAGCCTTTAAAGAACTGAAGAAGGGCAATATGGCTAGGACATAGTGAATAGAAAGCATATGTTTAAGACATAAAAGTCATGATGACTTTTAGTCCTTGTTGAAGGTCAAATCCCAAGACTCCTCCAGCTGTGCTCTAGTTGCAGTAGCCCTGAGAGCAGAGGGCCATAGATGGGGTTGATCATGACAGCTGGGGGAGAAGAAGAACACAGACCTGTGTGTCAGAGAACAAGTTAGCGCCCCAGTTCTACTGATGGACGACTGTGGATAATTCATTTTACCTCTCTTGGCCCTGTTTTATTGCCTGTAGTCTTTCATTCATTCAACTCAACTCAATAATATATCAACCATTTGCCATTGTGGGACATTTTCTGAAAGAGGAGGAAATGCGGGTCCTGTGGGCATTCAGAGAAGAGTGTTCCAGGCACGGGGAGGAGCACAGAGGCCCTGAGATGGGAGCGGGCTCCTTAAGGTTCAAGACAACGGAAAGACACTGATGTGGCTGAATCACAGTGGTAGAGTCATGAGGGCAGTTGCAATGGGTCTTACCATGATCTCTCCCTTTGAGATTTAGGGATTCCCTGCTAATCTGCAAAGGGGTTATCCACATGTAAATGACTGGAACCAGTGTGCTGAGACCACATGTGCAACCACGTGCGAATCATGGGATCCCCACATTCTAGTGACCCGGTGGTAATGGGAGAAGGTGATGGAGAGAGACAGGCACAGCCATCAGAAGGACGATGCTCTGGAACAAGAATGGGGCATGGGCAGGGAGTGAGTGTGGTGGGCAAGGTCAGGGCAGAGGGCAGATAAGCAACAGCTAGAAGAGAGGGAGTGCAAACCCAGGACAGACTCCATTTGAGGCCTAGAAGATGGGAAAAATAACTGACTGCAGACAGTGTGTCTTCAGGGAAGTATGTTTAGAAACTTTATGAATATCTTTTAAGTGAATCAGAAATGCAGGGTAACAAAGGAGTCCCCAGCAAGGAAAGAGAACCAGCAGGGAACCTGAGTCCAGATATAACCCAGGGAGCCTTCGTGGCACAGTCCTGAGAGCCTGGCATTCCCTTAGTGGCTTGTGGATGCTATGCCTGTTAAGGGGACAGTCTGTGGGGCAGACCCAGTCCTCCCTTTCTGCAGTGTGCGTCCCTGCTCCCTCTGCCTCCATGGCCCACGTGTGACGGCATTTGGATGTGTTTAGGATGGATTCAGGACATGCTGATCCTTACACTCCTGGAACAGGTGCAGGCCCTGGGAACCACCCCCAGTGCTAGCAGCTTCATCTTGTATGTCTTCCATATGCAACATGAACAAGGTTGGGGTTCATCCCAAAGTTCTAGAAAGGAGAAGAATGGTCCCTTGTGAGACATAGTACAGAGGATGTGATAACAGTGATGAGAGAAAACTTATTTTTCCAAGGGTAGCATTTTTAGTAACATAAACAAAATTAAAATTACTGGTTTTTTTTTTGTTTTACTTTGTTTTGTTTTCATTTTAAAGCTGGGTTCACTAAACTAATGCCCAAAGGCTGAGCAGTGGAAGAAATGAATCAGAGCCTGCGAACAGGGTGCCTCTGGGTGCATTTCTGTCCTGGATTTCATGCTAGGACAGGGCTTATGCATCATTTGCATAACAAATAGCTCACCTGAGGAAACAGCTTCTGTAGTGGCAAGCTGATGACAGTTTTCTTTCCTTTCTTTTTTTTTTTTTTTTTCCTCTTGAAATGTACAAAAGAACAAGAAATTATTGGAACTGGGGGAAAATGCCTACATCTAACAGGAATGAATCTTAAATTTTCTCGGTCTTAGCCCCCTTCCAGGATCTGACACGAGCACAGACTCTCCTTACCATAAAACACAGACACTTGCAAAGTGATGCATATAGACTCTCAGGGAGAGGTGTGAGGAATGAGGCTGTCAAGACCCAGGACTCCTGAGATCGCCAGAGTTCTCACGGGGAGCCTCCTGAGCCACCCACATCAGAAAGATCCAGGCTGCTAAGTAAACTCACAGAGCTCCAACCGCACCCTACAGCTAGGGAGAAGAATCTGTAAGAGTGATTCTCCAGTTTCTACACTCCCTGGATTGAGTCTTATACACACTAAAATTTGAGAATCTTAATGTAGTATGTTCGTGAACTCAGGTTTAATACTCCGGCTTTTGAACCACCTGGCACTGCTTATTAAAATACAGATCCATGCTCAGAATCTGCAATCGAGTAGGTCTAGGATGCCATATGGAAAATGGGCAACATAATCACTCAAGTAATTTTAAGACTTGGAACCATGGCCCAGAAAGTACCTCTGAAAAGTTGATTTTGTATTGTTTCATCTCATTTTGGTCCCTGAATGTGCTTAGTACGGTAGGTGACTCTTTAATACTCAGGCTTCTTCCTCAAGACCTTCTCATTAAAATAATCTACTTAGGATACATAAACGACAGGACATGTCATTCTTTGACAACCTAACCCAGCTGAAAGCAGTGTTGATTTGGAAAAGAAGTTAGTTTTACCATGCCAGCTAATGTAATTTCAAGTGTGTTTATACTTGTGAAGCACCAGGACAGACAGACAATAAAATGAAAGATGGATAACCTACTGCTGCTACCACCAGGTTTAAAGCCATCTGAAGGGACAGACTGTGAAATCCTTACTTTGTATGAACAACTCTGATAAAAGTCTTAAAACATAATTGATACTCAATGATGGCGATTTGGTCCTCAGATTCCTTTAGTGTGGTGAGTACCTACCCCTCCATGAGAGCTGTGTCCGGGGAAGCAGATCTGGATTGACCCAAACCTTCCCCAGAGGAAACCATATGCCATCCTTTTCCAGCCCAGCTAGACAATGTTTCAGTGACTAGTAATGCAGCAGAGGGCTGTCCCCAAAGATTTACTTCTTCCTCTACTTCCTTTCCTCAAGGGAGAGAAGGTTGCTAAAAGTGGAAAGAGATAGATGTCATCACCTTGAACAAATCTCAGAGCCAAATAAATGGCATGGTAGGTTGTGGGCTCCAAACCTGAGCAGTTGGAAGCACTACAAGAGAGTAAGACAGTTTCAGTGAAGTAATTTGTCTCAAGAAAGTTTCCCTGGAAACTTAGTTTAAAACCGCCTTGGACAAGAACCCAGGCTCATTGATTAAACACTGGCTGAAAGGCCATAGGGTAATGATAAATTGCCAAGAAGCTCATTTGAGGCTAAGTGTCTAATTGGTGCCACAGGGTTTGGGGTAAGAACCTGTCTTTCTCCACAGCTTTATTAATGACCTGCAAGTGATTGGAGATGGTATATTCATGCTCAGTTGGGAGCCAGTACAAGTATGAGAACAGCAAAATAATAATAGAAGTAAACTAAACACAGTGGAAAATAGCTATGTGACATTCCATTTAGAAAAATAAACTTTAATATTTTTTTTCTAAATAGGGAGAGAAAAGGAGGCGAGAAGACTGAAAACATTTAATGGGTATAACAAAACTAGAAATACTCAGGTAGAATAGCAAATGTAAAAGCTCTTTGAAGTGTTAGCCAGAGGTCAGAATGACTTTTGAGTCCATGAAGCAGATTGGAAATAAGTCAAAGCTACTCTGTCCCCACATAATACCAAAGCTGGTCCTGGCAGTGCCACGTTTCCTTCATGGGATTCCTGAGTATGCCTCAAGCCATTGTTAAGAAATAAACCATAAAGAAGAGGAAGTGGTTGGTGTAGAGGGGTGCTTACATGGGTCCAGTATGTGTAAAATTTAGAAATTGAGGGCAGGAATGCCACAGGGAATATACTAGCTGGAGAAGTGCCCTCCCAAAATTCATATCCACCTCCCAGGAGGTGATCTTATTTGAAAACAGGATTTAACGCAGGTAGAAATAGGTTCTAATCCAAGGACCAATATTTTTACAACAAAACAGATACAACAGGCCTAGAAGGAGGATGCCCTGTAAAGACATGATCTGATGCATCTACAGGCCAAGGTGGATCACTGACTACCATCCGAAGCTACAAAAGTTAAAGAATGATCTTTTGCTAGAGATGTCCCAGGGAGCACAGCCCAACCACACTTTGGGATTTACACTTCCAGCCCCTAGAGCTTGTGGCATCTTGTTATAGTCGTCCTAGAAAGCTGATACGATGAGGAGCCTATTCAATTCATATCAACGGCAGGTAAGATCAAAGAGAGTAAAGAATCTTCCACCCAGTGTATACAGTGTGGCATTAGAGAAAAGGACCAACTGGAAACTTGGGCTGGTGGCTAAGAACACTATCTCCACTAGAAGTGAAAGAAATTGACAGAGATGAGAGAGATTCTTAGTCTAAGACATTTACCTTAGGAGCAGTACAGAAGTAACAGTTCACTACATCTTAAACCAAGAAATCCCAAATCAGCATCACATAATGAGACATAGATTTTTAAATAAAAGAATTTTTTAATGAAATCTTCAGAAAAATAAAAAATTAAATCATACTATTTTCATTAAATATGTGTTTAATTCTCTTGGTCAGAATAATAGTGTTGTCCCCCAGCAGCTCCTTGATAAAAAGTAAACACCGTTCCCCTGAAGGGACTTACTAGAAGTCACGGGAGTCCTAGGAGCCATTGATCTACCAGGTGACTTTGCGTCTGGAAAACAAATGGGCAAGAAGTGAACTGAAGAGAAGATGTGAGAGTGAGATTAGGAATCGGCGTAGGGAATGGGGTGGGGACAGAGGGACCCCAGACAAGGCTCCTGCGGTGAGGAGCTCTGAGCAGCTGGGGCCCAAAGGAAGACACCAGGCACCTGAGGGAGATTATGGAGAGAGGAGGGGCCAGTAAGGGAGGAGAGGATGGAGCATGGAGAGCCAGCTTTGGTTGCTTCACAATTCAGCCACCCGGAGCCGTGAGATTTCAGGTGCATGCCATTCCCAGAATCACCGCCAAGCTATTTTTAGGGTTGCTACCATAATGTCTGGTTTGCTTGGTTTACTTATTATGCTATTTGTCTCAGAACAAGAGCAGGCAGTGAATGCCATAAGTTATTTATATATGTCTTTTCCTTACTTTGCTCCTGCTACCTGCCTTCAGTTATTCTTTCTGTTTTTGTTTTTGTTTTTGTTTTAGTAACACAGGAAAAATAAAAACTTCTCTCCACAGCAGCAGCCATCCTTGGCCTACCCTCTCCCCCTGCAGAGTTGGGTGGCCTGTTTGTAGATCAAACTGGCCAATTGCTGCTGTCCCAATCACATCTGCAGTGCAGATCTGAGTTCCAGAGCCTCCTGTGGCTGATGTGGCTGGGCTGAGACCGTCACGACCCAGAGATGCCACAGAGCTGTCAGGGTGCAGAGCAGAGAGGCGGGCAGGGCCCAGCATGAAAGTTCAGCATTATGCTGGACAGCAGACTGTGCCTCCCTCACTACTTACAGTTCCTCATCAGAAGAGTAGAGCAAGATGTTTATTTGCGGTATAAACTGCAGGTCTTTGTCTCCAACCTACTGAATGAGAACTGCAGAGGCGCCTGTATGCCAGCATCCTCTTTGCGTGACTCAGGGGAGTCCTGAAGGCATCTCCTCAGCCTGAGAGCACCAGGAGGATCAGTCCAAAGGGGGAAGACATGGATTGGAAGGTGATTTAAAAAAAAAACAGGTAGTGAGACCATTTAGGGGGCTGTTTCAATAATGCAAAAGGAAAAAAGACAAACGTCTGAATGAAGGCAGAAAGCAGTGGAAGACCAAAGGGCATAAAGGCGTTAGAATGAATGAGACTTAGCAAATAAGCAGGCAGCGCTCAGAGGTTCACTGTCTCGTGCTGAGGCCCCTTCAAGGCCAAGGCTTGATCTGCTGGGCTCATTACAATAAGACCCACAGGAAGCGAGAGTCTTTGAGGTACTCTGCAGAAAGTCTAAATGTGCTGAGACACATCCTTTAAGATTCTGACCCATTTCCTGTCAACCATTCTTTCTGGTTTCCAAGTCACTTCCGCTCCCCCCCCCCACTCACCATGCAAGTTTCCGGGTATCCTCTGACTCTAGCCTTCAGCCCTCTCTCCCTCTGCCTTCAAGGTTGCTATTTTGCTCTCATACATGGTTCTGAGTCTAGAAGGTCAGGGATCTGGATGAATAGTGGCAAAAGGTTGGGACAGCCATCAGGACTCCCCCAGCAGCCACATTAACAGTGCATGTGTCTGCTATGGTCAGGATGACTAATGCTCCCAAACTATTGAGTACTGAACCTTGGTCCCCTGGACAGCACTGTTGGCAGGGGCTGGAACTGATTAAGTGTGAGGCCTCACTGGAATTTCTCAGGTTATTGGGTTAATGCTCTCAAAAAGATGGCGGAACCTCCCTTCCCCCTCTCCTCAACTTCCACCACCTTCACACAGATGCAGTTCGTGACGCCTTTGCACATCCAAACCTGTGAGCTAAACAGACCTTTTCTCTGTCTAAAGTTTATCACTTGGGTATTTCATTTTAGTAAGTGAAAGCAAACTGACTAATGCAAGGCTCTATTCATTATCCTAACCATACTATCTGTTCAAAAGTGCCCATGTTTTCCACTCGCTACAGCAGCTTCTTCCTTGGACTCTCCACTCATACATGTTCCAATCTTTTTCCAAGCCTTTTTTTTCTCCCATACCCACTCATAATTTTTCGTTGCCTGTTATTGATTCTGGGATTGAATTATTCAATATTACCATAAAATGACTTTGTGAGGTGGTTTTCCTTTAACCTCATACTCTTCAGTCTCCATCAGTCTCAGTTCACCCACCCAGGACTCCTCACTACCCCCAGAGGTGGGCTGTTCTACCATAGAGACACACCCAAGCTGGTCTGTCACAGAGATTTGCTCTGCTAGGATTCTGCCAGCTGGGTTATCTCAGTTTAGTGCCTTAGATGGGAGGGAAGCTTCACAGTGACTTCTGAGTGATTGCTGCCTCTTCTTCTCCATCCCTTGGCATTTGAAAGGGAATGGTTCCAGGTGCTATCCCTGTCCCCCATGGATACCCAAATCCATCACGCTCAAAGTCCTGGATATAAAATGGTGCATAATATCTGCATAGAACACATATGATCCTTCTTAAACTATTTGTAGATTACTTATAATATCTACTACAATGGGAAAACTATTTAAATAGTTATTACACTGTATTTAGAGGAGAATGGCAAGAAAACTGGTCTATAATGTTCAGTAAAAACATAATATTTTTTCCCAAAATTTTTAACCATAGTTGGTTGAATCTACAGATGTAGAACCCATGAACACAGAAAGCCAATTGTAATTTGCTTTTCTTATTTTGTTGTTCCTGCTGTTGTTTTTCTTTTTTGACTTAACCTTGATGTGAGAGCTGGGTAAAAAATAGATGGGAGGAAAGTTTCAATACACTGAGAGCTTTAGCAAGGTGTGGTGGCATGTACCTGTAATCCCAGCACTCGGGAGGCAGAGCCAGGAGGATCGTCATGAGTTCGAGGCCAGCCTGAGCTACATACTGAGCTACATAGCCAGACCCTGCCTCAAAAAGTAAACAAATAAATAAACAAACAAGAGCCAGGCTAAGACCAAATTCTCAACACTCAGAAGTCGACAAGGTATCATGGCAGATTCAGTAGGAATGAGGGACAGTGGCCAATGTACAGGAAAGTAGGAGAGAAAAGAGAGAAACTGAGGAGATGGCCTCTTGTCGTGAGCACTGATGGTAGAAGAGGTGGGCAAGGCAGTGGGTTGTGGCACCATAGCAGGAGCTTGTTATAGAAGGTGGGTTGTTGGAGCTCATGCACACGGCATGCTGGTTGTGACAGTCCATGGTAGCCTCACTTTGGTTGTATGCCTGACATTCCTGTCACCCTCCAGGCACTAAGAGCTGTCACAAACATGAACCAGATCCCTCCCGGCACATTCAAACTCCCTTTTACTAAAGATGCATGCCATGGTAGTAACCCTTTCCCATATGTGAGAAAATATATTTTTTCTTTATTTACAAAACGAGAGATAAGAGAGCTTTTTCTTTCTGCCATTTTCCCACTCATTTTTCTTCCATATCTCAGATAAGGGAGGCAGAGTGGTTTTAATTATGTTTTCAGTGTGAGAATTCAGATTCTTCCTTTATGCAGTTTCCAGAGCTCCCTTTGGAACTACTGGGCTTTTTCATGGGTCTATTTTCACTGGTAGAAATGAAGAGGCAGGTTCTTTTTCACTGGGAATGACGCATCCAGCCTTCATTCAAAGGCTCATGTCCAAGCCTGAGGCCCCAGGAATGGAGGAGAGCTGCTGGACAGTGGTTGATGCTATTTCTGAAGGCAGAATCTCAGTTGCATAAGGAAATTCTGGTCTTCCCAAACTCAAGTCTGACGCTACCATCCAAACAAACAGAAGTGAGACAAAGCTTTTTCCTAGTTCAAGCTCATGGGCCTTCAGTCTAGTTGTCTTGCTAGGCAACTAATATTAAGAGGTGGACTATATTTGTACAACTTTCTCACTATCAAAACATCTCTACATCTGTGACCTCAGAGGAATGTCTCTGGGCATTTCAGTGAAGGAGGAAAACAGAGATAGTGATGCCTGTTGTACACATAAAGAAACTGAGGCACAGAGAGATGACCACATGCACACACTCACCAAGGATTAGTGTATTACTCATGTTTCTGT
>PVIC010018684.1:0-31325 GCA_004025085.1 Thryonomys swinderianus
ATCTCTCCTTTTGCCTGAAGACACTTTAAAATGTTGATGGTTAGATGGCAGAATGCTGGCTTACTGCCTTCTCGTTCTGTCTTGCTGGGATAATCGACAATCAAACAAAAAAACTATTAGCAGGAAGTTTTTCCACAGTTTGGTTCGTTAACAACAGGAATTAATTAGAACCTTAATGGATTCTGCCTTTGGTGTTTGCACTTTTGGGCGAATGTTCTCTCTCCACAGCCTCTCACCCCTCCTCCTACAATCTGTTGCTTAAGACTCAGGGGCCCTCGTGCTTAATGAGAATGTGGCTGTGATGAGACAATGAATACGTGCCACTTGTAACTTTCAGAACAGTCTCTGAAACACCTCTAAAAAAGTTCTAGGGAGAATGGAAACTGAACTACCCATTCTTAAAACTAGCGCTTTAGAGAGATGTTTTATTGTCTTTCAAAGATAAACATCTCAATTCAATAGGCCATATCTGCAAAAATACCAGAGAGATGTTTTATTTTCATAGAAACTGTGAGAAGCTGCCTTCCAGTCCTCAGTGGTCACTGAGCAGTGGACACTGTTAGGGCATCTGCTGACCCCTGGTTGGAAGCCACGTAAGGAGACAGCACCTGAAAAGCCAAGGTCACTTCTCACTGACCATGTTTCCGAGCTGCAGAAGCTGGTGAGGAAAGGAGCTCAAAAGCAGACGTGTTTTACAAACTGCGTCCTAAACATGAAGTATCATGGAGACCGAGTCTTCCGGCACAGCGCAGACTGTACAACAGTTTTGGAAACTGCTTCTCAAAGTCACAAACATTTAATAGATGTGTTCAAAATAACACAAAGTTCATCAAATATTTTAAAACCATTTTGACTGATCTTAATACAGTATTTGTTAAACGTTGTTTATTCAATTGTATCGAGATTTGGTGAGTATTAGCAGTATTTGAAAAGACGGAAATTATGGAAATTTCTCTGGGAAACTGGTTTATTATGAAGAAATGTTTGCTTTTCGTCATAATGGAATTGTCAACATCACTTTGTAAAAATTTAGGGTATTTTCTCTGAGGCTTCTCATTCACACGAGGATGAGGCCGCTCTCACCCTCAGGATCTCAGGCCGCTTACAATTTACACGAGCAGATCCCTTGATCTGAGCCACGTCCGCGACTCAGACCTAGAGGGCCGCGTCCCGGGTTCCCTCGGCCAGCATCAGGGAGCTCCCGATGTGCCCAGCACCCGCCCTGTCCCGTGGCTTCCTCCCCGCCCAGCTCTGCCCGATGTTTTATGATTTCACATTGCTCATTCGGATCCACTGCGCATCGCCCATTTTTTTCTTCTAAAATAATTTGTACTGTTCTCAGTTTTCCAATTTTCACTTGGCAGAAGAGCAAAGTTTTCATGGGAAATTTATGACCACTCGAGGCTTAGATGGGTGAGGAGAAGGCCTTTACTTGCAGCTCTGCAGAAGGTGTTTCCAAACGGCCTCAGGGAAGTTACCTTACAGCGTAAGGGAAAGTTACATTGTTTTTCTTTGGTCTGAGAAATACCTCGAAGCCCTCAGGGGTGACGAGTCTGGCACCCTCAGCAGAGGGGCCTGGACAGCACCCTCCTCTCCTTGGCGCTGCCCCCTCTCTGCCTCAGAAGCGGAACTAGTGCTCTCAGCATTGGGGCTGATATTTATAGATCTTTTTAAAGTAGCAATTTAATGTGATTGGCTTTAAGTGCTGTTTCTGAAAACAAATTGGTGTATAATTAAATATATGAGATAAGTAAGGGAACTACTTGCAGATAGGACTGCGTTATGGCTTTTGGAGTATAACCGACCGAGGCGTGCATCTGAACGTGTGTAAGGCGTGTCCTTCACATGGGGCAGGTTCACAGGAAGGGCATCTAGCCTAAAGAAACATGTCCCTCTCGATGTGGAGCCCAGTCGACTGCACCGAAGCAGTGGCTTCCCAGGGCTCAGGCTGTGCAGTACTGACATGAAAAAATTGCTCTGCAAATCTGTTAAAATTATAACCAAGGGCTTGTTGGAGTTTGAGGATCACAAAAATAAAATTAAATTTACTGACACAATGGAAGTGTCTTAATAAACAGTTGCAAACATTTACTAAATGGATAAGATATGGAAGATTAGATTACAAACAGACTAGGGTAAGGAGAAGCAAAAGTAGTTTTCCGAATGGAAAAAATATAAAAATCAAAATGAAAATCCCAACAACAGACTAAGTGATCAGAGGAAAAATGTGCAAACATGAAGATAGATAAACAGAAATAAGCCAATCTGAAAGGTAGAGAAAGCTACCTCACAGGCTTACGAAGGAATACACCAAAGGACTTGAAATGCTTGTCATGGCACATCCAAGAGGAAAGGAGAAGACAGACTGAAAGTGTGCTGGAAGCAACACAGAATACAAAAGTACAGAAAAAAAGCTGACTATACTTCAAAGATTAAAAACTACACCAAGACACGTTGTAGTCAAAGCTCTGGAAAGTAAGTGAAAATGGAAAACCACGAAAACTACAAGAAAGGTGACTCCCACAAGCGACCACATCCTAAACAATAGCAAACTTCTCATTAGAATTTGTGGACCCTAGAGAGAAGTGTAACAGTATTTCTTAAACCCTGACAGGAAAGAAATGTTGCTCTACAATGAGATGCACAGATAATAATAATTAATCATTATAATTATTGTTCAATAATAACTGCAAAACTTTCTTAGATAAAGGAAAACAAAGAAAATATATTATCCTCAGTAAGTGAATACAGGGAGTTTCCTGACCAAAAGATTGTAAAGTAAATAAATAAATAGATAAATAAATAAATAAATGGACTCGAAATATGAGAAAAAAGGGTTAAAAAAAGAGTCATCAGAAAATTGGAAAAAAAACAGTATACTTCCCTTCTTTTGAATCTTCAAAATACCACAAGATAGTTGAAGCAAAATTTATAGTACTGAGGGATATCCTAAAGGTATGTGTAGAAAAATCCAAGATAATAAGACAATAAAAGGAAAAAGGAAAGACTCACACAGGATAGAGAGTTCTCATGCTTTTCTTGAAAGGGTAAAATGTCACCAGTGGATTGTAACAGCTTCTGAATATAAAAGTAATGCTTATAGGGCTCACTAGGAAACTATACAAAATGTTACTATTGAAAATGACATAGAGCTGACAGTGATGGCTCACCCCTATAATCGCAGTATTCGGGAGACAGAGGCAGGAGGATTGCTGAGTTCAAGGCTTGCCTGGGCTACATAGTGAGCTCAGGGCCAGCCTGAACTACAAAGTGAAGTCCTGTCTCAAAAACAAAACAAAACAAAACAATGACAGATAAATGAAGGTCAGAGTCTAAAGAAAAAGTTTAATGCTCAGAAAAGGAGAAAATAACTTACATAACTGGAGAAGCAAAAAAAAAACAAAAACAAAAATGTGAGACATACTCAAATATATCAAGGCTACATTAAATGAAAACTAGGCTGAATTCATAACCTATGGGCTGTCTATAAGAAACTGACTTCACCTATCATGATTCAACAGGAGAGGAAAAGATGGGAAATATTGAGCATGGAGAAATAAGAGTCAAACAAAGACTTCAAGGATAATATCGAGTAGAGTTCAGGACAGAAAGAAACCAAAAAACAAAAACACTGAATATAACGTGATGATAGAAACAAACCCACTAAAGAGACAGCAATGCAAATGTTTATGTAACAAACAGCTGTTAAATACATGAAACAGAAATGGTATAATTAAGAGGAAACAAAAAGAAATGCACAAAGAAGCTGGAGATTTTAATCTATCTCCAATAAATTCATGAGAAATGCTTGACATCACGGGCTACTAGGGAAATGTGCACTAAAACAACACTGAGGTTCCATCTTACCCTAGAAAGAATAGCAATAATCAAGAAATCAGATACTAACAAATGATGGTGAGGCTGAGGGAGAAAGAAGCCATCTCCTATTGATGGGCATGTAAACTAGTACATGCACTATGGAAATCAGTATGGAAAGTCTTCAGAAAAACTAAAACTAGAAATTCCATTTGATCTAGCTATTTTCTTTCTAGGAAAAAATTAAATCTTCCCTAAAGAGCTGAAGGCTTCTTATTACAGTGATACCTGCATCCTCATGTTTATTTGCACACAATTCGCAACAGCTAAATCTTTGAAGTTGCTTATGCGTCTATGAGCAAATGAATGGATAGAAAGAATGTGGTGTTTACTCATAGTGTAATACTACGCTAGGATAAAGAAATATAAACTTGAGTTATTTGTAGAAAAATGGATGCATCTTGATTGAGACCATAGTGTTAAGTGAAATATATCAGACACATAAATTAAATATAGCTTGGTGTCTCTTGTACAAGAAATCCAAATTATAAATAAAAACCAAAATAAAGAGAATAGGAAACAGGGAGATAGATCTTTCTCAAATGGCAATTGGACCAAGAAATGGAGGGAGAAATGAAGAAACTAAAAAAGGGAATCAGGGAGCATTATGCATGTGTTCTGTATGGCTATCAGCTCTCCAGAATGAATGGACTCATTATATACTGCAACCATGCACTAGAAACAGCAAAAACAATAAAAATCCAGACAGAAAATCAAGAAATACTCAAAAAGAGCATCAGCCAAGATGAGTTAATCAATATTCAGAGAACTGACTGTCCGACAATATTCTGTTTTATTCCTTACAGAATATGTCAAAAGAGAATCTACCTTCAACTTTAAAAGTAATTTTACTTTCTTTGTCCACAATGGAATAACATGTCAACAAATAACAATTGATAATCGCAGAATCTCCAAAGTCTTGCAATTAAACATGTTATTCTAAATAGTTCATGAGTAAAAGAATGTGACAGGAAAGTGCAAAATATGTGGGACTGAGCTAAATTACAGGTGATCAAGATTTTGAGAAAAGAGTTCTCTGAGTAAGAGGAAAAAAAGTTTTAGCACTAATTACACCTTCAAGAAGAAGAAAGGTCCTGTATCAGTGTTCTCACCTGTTATCTCAAGAGGAAAAGAGCTAAATAAAACCAAGCAATTAGTATGAAAGAAATAGAAATCAATAGAATTCACAATGTATGCAACAGAGAGAATCAGTGGTACAAAAAGGTCATTCTTTGAAAAGGTCCATAGATAGAAAAACATGTAGTCAGACTGACAAAAAACTTAGATTACTGATACTGAAACAATACATGATATATAATTGTGCACCCTACAGATATGAGAAAGGTAGTCAGGAAAGACCTGAGCACATAACCAGACAACTTAGACCAAGGAGTAATTACTCTAAAAATATAACCAACTACCATGACAGAAGCGATAATTTTAATAGTTGAAAAATCATCAACAGGAGTTATTTCATGATAAAGGACACAAAAAAGAAAATGATGGGGCGATATTAGTATCACTACCTATCAGAGTTCTCCCAGTGACTCCTGAACTAATGAATATTTGTATTAATCTTCTAAGAATACGTTGTGATGGTCTAGATAGCCTATCTAGCTGGGGCAACAGTACAGCTGTGGAAACTGTTTTGAAAAAGGAATCAGGGAGTGTTATGTTTTGATCTCCCTGTTTTTTTTATTCAGGGTTGAGATCTGGAACGAGCTTACAAAGGCATGACCTTCCAACATGCAAACTTTAGGAGTGAGTGTTTCTTCCAAAACACTGTTTTGGTTCAGAGCTGAGCAGGAGGGGCTGAACCTAGACTCTCAAGGGATCTAGGTTTCTCTTATCTGGGAATTTCTATCCAAAAGTACTTAATCTAGTTACTCATGTCTTTATCTTCTACTTATGAGAAATTGGAGAAAATGTCCCATCACTGTTTTCTGAGGCCATGTGTGAAAATGACACAAAATTCAAGTCCCAGAAGTAACTACCTTGTCCAAAGGACACTGACAGCCTGCCCACAGAGCCAGCCCTTTAAGCTTCCTCTGTGTGTGTGTGTGTGTGTGCGTGCGTGTGGTGGCACCTTCTTTTCCTGTCCCTTCCTGTATCCAAGAACCAGGGAGTGCAGAATCAAGAAGGGAACACAGAGACACTAAACAGAGGACGGTGCTGCACACTGCTGCCTTGCTTCTTGTACCACCACTGAACACAGCAACGTCGTGCCACACCTGAGGTCTGTGGGAGCCAGGGAATTGAGGAAAAGAGCAGAGATTCACCCTGCAAACATGGACACAAAGTCAGGACAATGAAGAGCCAAGGCTGCTGACCAGACACCACGCAGGACTGTACGAGACGTGACATTACTTCCATTATGGCTTTGCTAACCCCGAGAGAGACAGCATCTCGTGCTCCAAGCAAAATCGGCTCTAGAATGTTTTGTTCAAGGAAAAGAAGAAACACGGAAGCATTGGAGCAACAAAGATGGGTCACCCTCTTCCCTCTCTCTTCATCCAAGTTGCCTCCAAGCTTGCTATAATTCAGAGAGAAGAGGCTTCCTAAGCTAATAATTACAAACTAATTAGCTGTAGTGAGCAGTGTGTGTATAATTAAAATGTATAATGAGAGATTTCTTGAACTTCATTAATTTGTGGAAACTTTTTCACTTCTCAGGAGAACTATTTTTTTTCAATATTCTGAAGCAGATGGATGGGGAAATCCACAGGGAATAAGACAGTCCCTGAGGATATGAGTAACGTCATAGTCATCCTTGCCAGTTAGTATTTACTGAGCAACTGAATGCTGGCATCTTCAATTCTCCTTAGAGGCTTTGTACTGAGATAGGTTTCTGTATTCTGTTAATTTACGGTCATCTATCTAAGGACAGATCTAGTTTGATAATACATTATACTACAGGAAATAATTTCTGGGCTTATTTTCTAAGGCAAATTACATTTTGAAACAGTTAATCTGCACATATTATTAAGTATTCATAAACTGAAACCTTATTTGTTTCAATAAATATGTTTCAAGAATTTATCTTGTAAATTGTTGCGTCGTGCACTGCGGAGCATATGAGACGACTCCCACACAGGCTGGCGCGGATCTGCAGACTGAGTCTTTCTGTTATCTGATATCTGCGAGAGAAACAGCTGGCTTATCCCAGCAGAGCGATGCCATTGGTACTAAACGCCATCAATGTGCAGTGTTCCGTGGTGTCATCAGACCCTTCTGTTTTTGTAGCTGTCCTAATTCGGTGTCACTTTTTTATTTGCTTGGTAATAGAATAAATTAGTAGACGATGAGAGTGTGTTTCTGTGCTGAAAGCGAGTGCTCACGGTTCCTGCTCGATTCCAACACGTAGACTAAGAACGAGTCATCCTGTCTGTACACACAGCCAGGGCTATTTGGAAGTTTAGGTGAGGTAAACAACAATTAAAAGTGTTAGGAGTCACAAATTTTCCTCTCAGGGAATCCCATGTAAATAGGGATGAAATAGAACTTCACAACATTTACTCATTTTCAGCATGAGCTTTAGCTGCAGGGGAGAAGAAAATGTTAAAACTTGGTGCCAGTTGAAGTGCAGGGCCCCTTGTAAACATTCCTTTCTGTGATGATCCTGTGCCGCTGCTGGTACGGGTCCCGTTTGCCCTTATCTGAGGCTGCATGTGGAGGTTTCTGAAGGGACAAACTTGCCTCTCTCAGTGAGGTGAAGGAGCAGGACCCCTTGAGCGGGGAGGGGGGGCATGACCCTGCTCAGCCTCAGCATGAGTGGCAGGTAGGAGGCTCCCCAGGAAGTCCAGCTGGTGAGGCTACAGTGTCTTGTCAAAGAGCTAGACACAGAGTAGGGAGAGATGAGTCTAGGACACAAGGCATTTCCACACCTGATCTGCCTGAGAAGGACCACCGCTCTGCCACAAGCCAGCGGCAAGCTCAGCAGCACGGGGAGGATCCCCAGGAAGGGACCCAGCCTCGCTGCTCACAGAAGGACACAAATCAGCCACTTTGTGTCCAGAGATATTGTTTTTCCCCACTTTGCAAGATATCTCGTGTTTTAACTTAACCCTGCAAATACTGCCAAAAAATACACATGCAATAACAAATAAAACTATACAGTCCTACTAAATATCCAGCCCAGCAGATACGAGTAGTCAGAGGTTCAGAGATGGGTGAGTTGTGTTAAGTGCCCAGTGTTGTCTTCATAATCAAAGAGGTAAAAACAATCAGCTCTGGATTAAAAACCTTTCTAGTTTTTCTTTTTCTTCTTCTTTTTTCTTTTTTTTTTTTTTACACAAAGAAATTGAGAATCCATAAAATGGCTGAAAGGGTAACATGCACTGATCAGTACAATGACCAATATTTATTGAATTCAAGCTATTTACTGTTGTGAACATTTAACAAAAGCATTGAAATCTAAATACAATCTTTGGTGTTTCCAACAAAATAAGTGAAGTGTTTAAAAATTAAAGCTGGTGAGCCATAGATCCATTCTATATACTTTCTTTCAAGAGTTAAAGAGTGAGAAACAGCACAGTATTTTAAAAAGTATATAGCAAAGATTATAATGACAAACCCTGGAAACTGTAAGTACAGTCATTGAACAGCTGAATGGTCATATTCTTGGTTAGGAAAGTGTTATAGTGAGAATAGTCTACTGTGCAGTTACCCTCAGCTGTCAATGGAGAACGCTTTTACATGTCAGTTGGTTTCATAGTTCTTTTTCCAAGAGACAGCAAAACTTTGGCAATTTGATGTATTGAAAACACACTTTTGGAGTTAAGGACACAGTCACAGCCTTCTTTTGTGAAAGGCGATCTGCATACCCAGGCGCACAGTCTGGTGGGGTTTCATGTGGAGAAGTGCAAAAGTCCTGCACAGATAGCTTGCCGAGCTAAGTGCTGGTCAGGACTGGCCAGCCGACTTTGGTTTTCTTTGCATAGCTCGACATCACTGCAGTGTGGAAGGTGTGTTATGTTTTGGCAAGAGGAGAGGAGTACAGCTGAATGTCGATTTCCATGCCGGGCACATGGAGCCCATTCAGGCTCCCGAGGGCCATGGCCTGACAAGCCTCGTTTTTGTGCACTGGTTCTGTTTCTGTTGAAGCAGTTCTGTCACAGCCAAAAGCTCTTTCAGTGCACATCGCTAGTTCATTCTCCCTTCACTTCTAAACGTCAGCTAATATTTACTTATATCCAGTTTATAATGTAGTGTAAGCTGTATTTCACAATTAGAAATAACATTGATTACACAGATTATGGACATTTTTCAATAGACATTTTCAAAAAAAAAGCAAGAAAATTTTTTCTTTCCTTCCCCATAATCAGATTCTTGTTTTCACTTAACATATCTGTCTCCAAATCTATAACTACATTTTAGCTATATTCTGAATTTCCTGTCTCTCTTAAGCTTTCTGGTTCCTTATCAAAGAAGGTAATAAACAGAAGGCAATCTTGGTGTAGTTCCTTGTTTCTGTATCCCATTTCCTGTATGGAAACTGCCCAAACATGTGTGGTCTGTCACAATTTTTAGACTGTTGGAATTAAGTCATTTCTATAGTTCTTACAAAAGTCTAAAAGAGCACTTTCTGTTGTTGCAAAGTTACAGAAGCTAGAAGGACCAGAGTTCCTGCCAAGCTCATGGCGAGAGACGTTGGCAGGAGAGTGCCCATTTGTCCTCGACTTGGTTGTAATAAAAATACGGTTGGGTAAAGAAAAGCTGGGAGAGCTCACAGGTACATCTGTACTAGTAGAAATTCTAGAGTTTTGAAAGCTAATGAGAAATGAAGCCACATGAACAACCATACCCACAATGCAGGAAAGCACGCCCTGGAGATGGAAAGCTGTGAGAGATATAAGCCTGGCACTCGCTTCTCTTCACTGTGTGAACAGGGTGTCACAGAGGAAGAAAAGCAGGATTTCAGTGTGGAGCCTCTTGGACGTGTAAGCCAAGTCTGATTATCTCTCCAGTCCTCTGAATTCCCTCCTGAGCTCCTTCTGGTGAGTGGGCTGGGACCCGCAGCCGGGCAACCTAGACCAGTGCTTCAGGCTGTCCCTTCTCGGTCTCTTGTGCCCCCTGGACTCCCAAACCTTCATGGGTGCTAATGAGCCCAAAGTGCTTTGGTAAGAATAGGATTCTAAATATTTTCAAAGACTCTGAGTGCAAGAGAGAAATTATGTTAAGGTTAAACATGGACAGCACACAACTGTTTAAATAGCATAGGCTCAGATTTTAGTTTAAATTGAGTTTTTCATTTTATTTTGTTTACTCAACATAACCAACTGTTTCAAAGTGAATTACTGATAAGGGCCCATCTCTCATTCTCTGCTATAAGTCATCCTGTGTTTATTGGTATAGTATGAAAAATCTGTGTAAGATGAGCTGCTGCTTGAAGAATGCAGAATGGTTACCTAAAATAATGTGTGCTACATGAATATTTCAGTGTTTACAGTAATGTTTTTCCTTTCATTCCCACATAAAACTTGTAGTAACATTGACAATCATTCTTTGATTTTTCTTATGTATAAAGATACAAACTGAATACTTTCTGTCCCCTCATTCCTTTCCCCTTTCTTTTTTCTATTCCTTTTTTTCAGTGGGGAGTGACAAAGGAAGAGGCCAGCAGAGAGAACAAGTGGACAATTTCATCCACTCAGTTTGGGACTTTCATCATTTTTATTGAGCCCTGGTAGCATGAAACATCTTCTCTTGAACTGAGCAAGATTTGGTTGTGAGTTAATTCCATTGGAACATGGTAATACATGGTTTAAAAGATCCAAAGCTAAGTTGATGCACTGAAAACATCCACAGAACTATAATGATAATAAGTATGTGCTAGAACCACAGCAGAACAAAAACCCTGATGAAATGATATTAAAATTGTTGAGGTCTGGCCGGGCGTGGTGGCTCACGCCTGTAATCCCAGCACTCGGGAGGCAGAGACAGGAGGATTGCTGAGTTCGAGGCTTGCCTGGACTACACAGTGAGCTCAGGGCCAGCCTGAACTACAAAAAGAGAGACGCTGTCTCAAAAAAAAAAAATTGTCGAGGTCAGGTAAATACTCATGCAACACCTCTGAGAACTTTTTGTAGTTTGTTATTCTATACACTATGAGGACAGCAAAATATGCTTTCATTAATTCAGGATGTAACCACCAAAAGTGTCCTCCATATGTTTCTTTTACTGATTGTTTACTATAAATATCTTGAAAACATTTGTTGGTAAGATCTCTTTTACAATGAATATGTTCAACATGTGACCTTTTCTCCAGTCTTCAAATTTATGTTTTCTATTTTCTCCTCTTTTGTGATCCAGAGGTATTGGATCTTTCAGATCCAGGATCTTTCAGATCTCATAAGATGGATGTGTAAGAAAGTTTCCTAGAAGCAAGGGGTACTCAAGTCGGAGGGAACCTCATGATGCAGGATTCCAGGGCTCAGAGTAGGACTGAATCCCAGTTGTGAATTCCAATCCCGACTCTCAGAGGCACCTATGAACCACAGTGACATCATCTAGTGGGGGGATGTGTCCTACAGAATAAAATGAGGCAGTTTTGTTTAACAACAATTAGAGACCATGTCATTGCTGCCAGTTAGAGGGTGGTTTAAAGAAGCATTGATACTTTCTGTACAGAACTTAGTATGTGCACAATATAGTGATTATTGATCAAAAAGTGTTCAATAGTAATTTTGTATTCCTAACATTAAGACCCCAAATTCATCCTAATTTGAGATATGCATGACTAAAAGATAATTATTTCCAAAAGAGAAGTTTAATGCCATCAGTGTGAAAATATCTTCACACTGATAATACAGGTAGCAAGGACAGTAGCGATCATCATTTATTCTTCTGGGTATAGAATTGGGATGAAAATAACATGCATTAATGTCTTTATTGTATTTTAATGGTGATCACATATCTCTAAACTTACAAAAATATTTTAACTGGAAAAATAAATATTTTAGAATGTAAATCCTTTTAATAATAGAATCACTTTTTTAATTTGACTGTCCAAGAAGTGTTAGCACAACTTATAATTCAATATCATGTGGTAAAATTATGTTCAAGAGAATATTTCTAGTGAGCTGGTTATATATTTATCTTGTTCAAATTTATTTTAAATTATCTTCATATTATTTTTTGAGTCTCATTGTTTTTTTTTATTCTTTTTCCTCTGCTTGGATTTTTTTTCTCTACATAGCTTTATGTCAAGATTAAGTTTAGATTTTCCATAATAAGAAATTTTAGGACAACTGATTCTTCAGAGAGTCAGGAAACTAAGGTTAGTTTCCTTAATAAATGATGTAATACAGAGTCACACAGGTAAATGTAGCAGTTTTATTGTTCAAGTTCCTTTACAAATGTAATAATGACCATAGGCTGAGTCCAAAGTCACTTCAGCACCATAACATGACTTAGTAATAACAAAGACAGAGGAGAGACTCACGAGTTTATGAGTCCAGGAAGAGATTGCTTAGAAAAAAGACTATGGGTAGCGGAAAAATGTAGCCATGTACATGGTAGTAACTTTAATGTCTTTTCACCATGACTATTGAGGCCCCATACTAATAAAAGGTGGAGAAAATATGTCCATAATATTTAGAAGATATTAATATATTGTAATTATAAGGTTTCTCTTTTGAAATTTGTAAAACTAAAGTATTCCTTCCTTCCAAGGTAAAACTGTGGAGTACAGTGATCAGTCTTGAGAGTTACCTACCCCTGAAGGACCCAGCACTTGCCAGCATCCCTTCAAAGGGTCTGTGAGACACTGGCCCAAGCTCTGATGCCAAGTTACCCAAGCGCACAGCACAGTTTCACCAAGTCCTAGTTCTCTGAGGTGGGATGAGTGAGTTAATCTCATGCAAAAACGAAGGTCAAGCACTGCTTTCTCAGTGTTGTCATGACACCTAAACCAACTGTTAGGCTCCTGGGTAGAATACAGTGGACCCCTGATTTACATACTCAGTTCATTCACAAGGGTTGTTTGTAACTCAGGTTGGTCAACTGCAGGCTCACTCTCCTCTGCACAGCCTTTAAAAATCTCTCCTGTGCACAGGCAGATCTCGGGGTCCTTAGAGAGAGACACTGGCCTGAGTTTTCTCAACCCCACACAGGAAGGATTTTTGTAATGCTCCTTCCAGAACTCTTTAAGGGTTAAGTCTATATCTGAGTCCATCTGGCAACATCAGCAGCTGGCATTTGTGACATAACTCAAGACTTTGGTCATAACTTAAAACCAAAATTCCAGTTATAATTCAAATTGTTTATATATCAGGACAGTTATAACTTGAAGGTCTACTGTCTTTAGAACAGAGCCTGGCAGTATCAATGGAAAATAAGTATTAGAACTTGCCTTTTATAAATTGTTTGCTTTGGATTCTAGTTGTACAAGGTAGAATGAGAAAGATATAGTATGTGTGAGCTATGCCTAAAGTTTTGTGCTGTGCTTGTGCATTTTAATTCATATTTGTTATATCTCTGATTTCATTTTTCTACATTAGTGCTGCTTTCAGATATCTCTAATCAATTAGTCCCGGTTGTCAGTGCTGGTTGATCTCATTGCAATTATTTTTTTATGTCCCTAAAGCACAGATTCTATTCACTACGTTTGCCCACCATACATGGATCATAATTTCTGATTTCTTTGCGTGCATTCTAATCTTTCTAATACAAACATGATACTTTAAATATTAAAATATAATGAGTATGCCCATAAGTTTCTTCTCTCTCTTCAATGTTTGTCATAGCTACTTTTTGTCATTGTTCTTGTAGTTGCTATGACTTTTGTTTTGTTTTATAGTTATCCAGGGCTGTTTTTATAGCTGGTGCTTCTTCCGAGCTGTCACTGAACCCTCTGTTCAGTTTAGTGCTCAGCTAATGATCAAGCAGAGAATTCCTTTAATGCATTAAAAGCAATGCACACTTTTGAAGGAGCTGTTTGTATGCTGCTGCATGCCTTCACCTGGCATTTTAAAACTCAAGAGTTGAACAACTGCCTTTGATTATTCTTGACAAAAACCCTAAAGACAAGACTTTTCTCATTCTGAAGCAGGAAGTTAAGTCAATTAAAACAAGTTATACTAATTTAGTCCCAGGGATCCAGGACAGTAAGAGTGAAAGTGGGCTGGGTTGGTTCTCCTGGGCCACCTGGGGCTTGCTAGCCCCTCCCCCATGGCAGGAGATGAATTGTTTTTCCCAAGTACATAGTTGCTAGGGCTGCAATTTTACAGACTATCACAGAACTGGAAAAAAAAGGATGAGAATGACGAGCACCCTGTAATGCCACAGTCCTCCCTGATCTGTGCTAGATTTAGCCATTGTCATGGATAAACACCTAAATAATTAATAACTGTTGCTTATTTTTCAGTATCCTTTAAGGACCGATTTTTGTAATTTCTACAAATGACCTAATTGTATTTAGAGAGACTTCTCTGGGCTCCTTTACTGTTAGGAAATTCTGCTCATTATAAGTAGATTTTTGATATTTTAAGATCTGTAAATAACAAATGTGAAGTATTACTTGTCTTGTCGGGTGAAAAAACTCAAGACTCAAGAACCGGGATGAATGTAAGCAACTCTACTAAGGTGATGTTGCTTACTAAAGTGTATGCGACCGGAAGCCTTATCTTTGGAACCTCCCTCTCTCTCCCTCTCTCTCTCTCTCCCTTTCTCTCTGTCTCTCTTTCTCTCTCTCTCTCTCCCTATCTGTCATATATATTATACAATAATATATAATCATAAACACTGATACACTTTCAAGGAACAATGCATATTTTATTACTCCTGTGTTTTAAGATTTATCTAGTTATGAGAACTATTTGTATGATACTAGACCTTTTAATAATGGAATATTATAATGTAATTTTCATGAGTCCAAAATTTTAAGACCATTATTTTGTTAACTCAAAAGCAATGTTGATAAATTGTATTTCCCTTCCTCTTTGATTTTAAAGTACTTTCATGTTTGTCCCTCTAGTATTTCTATCCCTCTATTTCATTCTTAAGAAAAAATTAGATAAAGAGGTAGTAAAATGACTGAAAGAATATAATATATTCCACCTCAATTTGACCTGTTATTCTTTAAAAAGCAAAATAAAAAGACATTTACCAAAATTTGGTATAGTGCTCTGCTGTGAATGATGCACTGTTCACGCTATTCTTGGTTTAAAAAGACGTGCAGTGTCTGCATCCATTTTTATTAAAACCTCTCACATTCCAGAAACTCTTGTTTTCACCTTATTTATCCTCTGGCAAAGCTTTTATGGTGGTACCTGGAAGGAGCTCTTCCAGTTCTCAGTGAGCAAGAATGTGTCTGGCATCACAAAGGAAAACACCAGCTGAAGGTCCACACTGCAGAAATATGCTCAGGAACAGAAGTCTCCTTGGGAGCAGCACTCTGCCGAGCCCTCCAGGAGCTGCTGAAGGAGACTCCAAACCTGACTGCTGGAAACTTCTGTGCATATTTCCGCTGAAATCCCATCCAAGCCATTTAATTTATTCACAAACAAACAAAATGCCCTTCATTGCACCGCAGGCAGTTTTGACAGATGGCACTTAGCATTTCTGCCCAGGTGTAAAAAGACAAAGATGAATGAGTCTGTTCCGTTTAATTCCTGCACGCGGTGGCTTTCATCACCGCCTGAAAGCAGCCTCTGGCTCTCTTCCCCCTCAGCTCCCTTTTCTACCCGCACTTTCTTCACCCCTGCCCCCTCTTCTCAGGGGAAGGGGAAGGTGTGAGGTCACCAGTCTGCACGCACACCGACCATGGCACCCAAGTCCCAGTCATCTTCTCCTGGTACTGTGGCACCAGGCCCTGCAGTGGGCATGCATGTTAGACTTGTCTACACCTGCATCACGCCTGGCAAGAACTTGGGATAGTGGAGGCCTTCAGATATTCATTATTTTAAAGATGGTTACTAAATCTCCATCATCCCATGTGAAAAAAAATTAAACAACTGAAATTAGTTGTAATTATATATTTTTGTTATCACATTAAGTTTTTAAGAGGTGGAATATTAATTTTAAACTCAAATTATGCCAAAATGGTATTGCTCAAAATGCCCAAAAGGTTATAATGCTGCTTCTGTGCGTATACATAATTTAAGTGGTAAATTATTACTGTACATCATTCTATTTATAATGGAACAATCCCTGATTTTGTATAGCAAGAACTACATAAAAGTATCCATTTCCAACATATTAAAAGCACATAAACAAGTGAATATTAAGATATTAGTTTTTAACTTCATGTGATTTCCTAAAAAAACTGTTCATTTTATGGTTTAAAAAACCTTCATAATTCAAATTCAATGCACAAATTTGTTATAGCTTAAGTGTTAATGCTTTAGAAGAGCAAGCTTGCTGTAGAGGTCAATTGCCTTTTGGTCTTCACGAACACTTCTCATACTTACTGGACTATTGACGGGAAATGGCATGCTCCCTGATGTGTTCCTGAAGGAAATGGTTTCTGAATGAAGACCTTAGACCACCTGGAGATGCCTGATCCTTCCTGTGCCCCTTCTCACTGTCTTAGTGTTTGCACTGGTTGTACAAGCACTTGCACTAAGTGGGATGTGTCAGTATGGTGTGTTGCTTTAGCAGCAATTAGAGCAGACCCTGAGGAAAGAGGACCCCAGAACTACTTCAGAAAGTTGCAAGAACAATGGGATAAGCATGTTCCACAAGAGCGGCGGCAGGACTTTGAGGCAGATTAATGTATAATATACAGAATGTATATTACCATAATAATTTTAATATGATCATTCACTGTACATTTAGATCTTACCTTGAGATGCTCAAGATGCATTTTAAATAAAAAAAGATATGTGTGGGGCCGGGGATTTAGCTCAAGTGGTACCATACCAACCTTGGATGCACAAGGGCCTGAGTTCGATCCCTGGTACTGCAAAAAAAAAAAAAGATATGTGTGACCTTATTTTTAATTCTGTCTTTGTATAGATTTATGGCATCCTTATAGTTGCAAGAATTATAGAGATCTCATTACAGTTTTTGTCAACTTCTTAATGGTAAACATTTTGTAAAACTATCAAATTATAAATACTAACATTGACTCGAACCATTGATTTTATTCAGAGGGCTCCAGTTTTACTCATACTCAGCTTTGTAACACTAAAAAATTATACATGTTCACCTTAAGAACAGCAACATCGGGCAGTTCCGCTGCTGTGTGGGCTCCCGATGGAGTTACACACACTGGACAGCTTGGGTCAGGCCCTGGACGAGGCCTCTCGTGCAGCCAAGAGATGTGCAAATGCTGTGTGCAAGGCACAGCTGCCTCCCGCGTTGCTGATGGTTCACAGAGGGTACTTCTGCAGGGGGGAGGGGCACACTCTCACATACCAATGGAAAGTGCAGCAAGTGAACAGGTGGCACAATGCGCCCATCACTTCCCTTCCCAGGCACTGGGCACTGTGTGTGGCCGCTGTGCTGTCCCACTAGGCACTGGCAGCCCGGTGGGTTTGTCTTCACCAGTGCCTAGAGCAACATTCTGTGCCAATGTGCCACTGCAGGGAGGAAGTTTGAGTTCCCTTGTCAGGTTATAAGGTCACTATCATATTCCGTCCATCTTTGTTCTCAGCCCCATCAAGGTGTGCATGATGTTCCCATTTATACAGGGCACAGGCACTTGGCCGCTGGGTCTGCAGACATCCAGGGAGCGGATAAACCGGATGAATCTTGGCGTCTTGCTCTTTATTCCTTGTCTGTCTCACTACCTGGAACATCTGGGCGGATCCCCGCTGGGCTGGAGCCACACGGTCCTCACTAGTCACTGAAATGTGTTTACCATGCTCCCTAGCACTCCGCGGCCTCTGCCAGCTCACCCCTCTTCTACTGAGTACATCAAGTAAGGAAAAACCACAGTACTTCTGAGGCTTTGGGGGCCTCCACCCGCCGGCCTGCTCCCTTCCGGTGCCAGGGCCTGCAGCGGTGCTGAGCTGTCACAGCTCCTGGTCCTAGACCCAGGCCACCTCAGAGCCAAGGAAAGCAGAGAATGCGGATCACAAACCGGGGCAAGGCCCCCTTCCAGGGGAGCAATTAACACAGCCCGGGGTGAAGCTACCAGCCCCAAGCCACACCTCACTCATGTGGGGACAGACTGGCACTTCACAGGGCCTCACAGAGTCCCGAGGCCCAGCTGAGGCTCCGCCAGGGCAGCCTGGCTGCCAGCTCTGCAGGCCTCGCACATCCTCCTGCTTCACACAGCTCTGGTGCTCTGTCAGCCCCGAAAGCAGGAGTCCGTCCATCCATCCTGACTGCATCTGTGATAGCCCATCCCTGCCTTACACCATGTTGGGACCTGCCGGACAAAACAATGGGGTCGTGAAGTTGAGGGGTGAGGATGAAGAAAAAACACAAGACAGAACAGTATGGGATTAGGAGGACTATTCAGTAAATACTGAAAGGCCCGAGTTTATTTTTCAGTGATATTTTTATAGTATTTTTCGCTAGAGTGCCCGCATTCAGAGCTTACAATCAATAAGGTAATCAGTGGTAAACATGTACAGTTAGCATGATCTACAGGAACTCCAAGTATAAAGGTAACTTTGTCTGCCAGGTAGTATCTAAGAGTTTCCAGAATGTGTTCTTTTTGTTCCTTAAACTTCTTAGGCAATTAGCAGGGTTTTTTTTTAATCTTATGCTAAAGACTAGCCTTGCCTCTCAAGGCACAAGTCTTTGTTTTTCTCTAAATACTTTTTTGTTTTCTATTTTTGAGAGGTTACTTTTTTGTTGTTTTTATTTTATTTAATCACCAAAAGCAAGTGCATGGTCAGTAAATAACAGCAAAGATTGTAAAGCAACTTAATCATTAAAGAAAGAAGAGCAATTTTTTTTTTTTGAGATAGGGTCTCGCTTTTTAGTTCAGGCTGGCTCTGAGCTCACTATGTAGCCCAGGCAAGCCTCGAACTCAGCAATCCTCCTGCCTCTGCCTCCCAAGTGCTGGGATTACAGGCGTGAGCCACCATGCCCAGCACTGTGGTATGTGGTATTGATTGCTGGTGGGCGTGAGTCACCATGCCCAGCATTGTATGTGGTTACCGGGGATAGAACTCAGGATCTTACGCTTCCGAGGTAGGCACCAGAACCACTGAGCTAAATCTCTGGCCCCAAAGAGCAAATTTTTAACAGAAGGAACAATGAAAGGCGACCTCAGGTCAGAAGTTGTTTACCTTTAATACCCACTGTTTTGGCATCTCAAGGCAGCAACTCAGAATGACATTGCAGTTTAATTCAGGAGCTGGGCAGCACCGTTCAAAGTTCAGATCTCTTAACTGTTTAGCTAGGGCAGCACCCAGTGCAGTTCTCCAGGCCTTGCAGTGGAGAATCCCTAGGTCACTTTCCACAGCACCACCGCCCAGCTCCTTGGTGGGCATTGCGAGCCAGGCACCACCCTTGCCTTGTGAGACACCTAGACCTGCTGCAAACACAAATGCTGTAAACGTGTGTGCCCCAAACTGTAGGCACAGAACGGGCGATCTAAGAGCCCATGCAGACAGCCAAGAACCTGCATGGCTCCGCGGCCCAGGCCTGAGGCCCTCCCAGCGCTCAGACCCCGACCTGACTCCCGCAGTGCAACCTGCAGAGGATGCGGGTTTCGAGCGCATGCAGCGCCCTTAGCTTGAGATGATCAGCTGGGCCTTGGCAGAGTGATCTTCTCACACAGGAGCGTGCCTGGCACTCATGTTCACCGGAGTTTGTTCTGTCGTCTGTTCTTCAAAGGGCATCTGAGTTATTTCAGATTTTGACTATTACAAATACAGCATATAAACATTTTCAGAAATGTTTTCTGGTGTGAATATAATACTTCATTTATCTGGGACAAATACCCAAAGTTCCATGGTTCGATTGTGTTATTGTTGCATATTTAATTTTAAAGGAAATTGTCAGGCTTCTCAGACTGTAGCTGTGACATTTTATATTCCCAGCTGTGGTGTATAAACACCCTGGACACAATCGGACTTACCACGGCTTCATGTTGTAGTCATTCTGAAAGGTCTGTGGTGACATCTCATCTTGCTTTTTATTTGCATTTCCCTCTGGTTAATGTGCTTGAGCAGTTCTTAAATGCTTAGTAGCCATCGGTAAATCCTTTATGGTGAAATGCCTGTTGATGTATTTTGCCTGCTTTCTAATGGCATTGTTGGTTTTTTGCTGTTCAGTTCCGAACATTGTTATATATTCTACACCCCACCCATGTTGAATAAGCAGTTTGCAAATACATTTTTTAATCCCCTTCGTGTGAAGTTTTGGAGACACAAATCTTTTAACCTTGATGATAGCTTAATTATTCTTCTTTACAGATTGGGCTTTCAGTGTCAAAATAATTTCTTTGCCCAACTCTTAACTCCAGAAAATTTCTTCTCTTTCTGCTGTCTTCAAGATTTAGAGCTTTAGTTCCTACATGCAGGTGTGCAGTCTAGTTTGGAATTAACTTATTGAAAAAGATGTGAAGTTAAGGTTAAAGCTTTATTTCAGCACCTTGTGAATTTTTCTTTTAGTTGAGGTATATTTGCAGCCTTCTCAAAACTTAGTAGAATATAATTTTGCTGGAGTATTTCTGGCTTTGGTGTCTTCTGGTTACCACTAAATGCCATACTCTCCTGACTTCTCTTCCTCACATTACTTCAGTGGCTAAGCCTTCTAGACAGACACTGATATTAATAAAGAAAATTTTAAAAAACTTTCTGGAATTACATTACAAATTTAAATCTTTAGTGGTTACAAGGCTATTCACATTATCTATTTCAACTTAGCCGAATTTTGTTTTTTATTTGAAAGGGGAAAGCATTTGCTTATTAAGTTCAAATTTATGCACCCCAAATTTTTTCATTTGTTGCTTTATCTTGTTAATGACTATTAATAGTATACAAGATATCTATACTATAATAATATAATTATAATGATTATTATTATAAAACTCTATTGCAGATAATACTGATTTGTACCTTTCTTCTTTTCATTTTTATATGACTTTTCCTAGATTTATTATTTTATGGGTTTTGGAAATAATTACTCTTATTTTTTGTTTCATCAATTATATATTTTAGTTTTAATTTTAATTTTTATTGATTTCTACCCTTCAAGTTTGCGTTCTTGTTTTGGGTGATGTTTCTTTTTAATTTTTATGAATTTGTCAGGTAGAAGGACAGATTATTTATTTAACTGGCATCCTCATGTTCAATGAAAAAGTTCCAGTTTGGAGTCCATGCCCTTCTTTGATGCTACTGTAGGTTTGCATGGCAAATTGTTGGCACCTTCTGACTTTGATTATAAATTTGCTTGTGAAAATGATAGACTTTGTCGGTGAGTTTTCATTACACTAATAACCATTTTAACTTATAGCTCTAGAATTCCCTTCAGTATTCCTTGTATGGCTCATCTAGTAATGAAAACATTCCTGCAGTTTCTTGTCTCTGAAGGACTTTAGTTTTCTATCACAAGCTTTGTGGATATAAAGTTCCTGGCTGATAGTTTTTTCTCTTTGTTCTCTTCACACTATGAATATATCTTCCCTCTTATCACCTACCATATTTCTGCCAAGAAGTCTTTTGACAGTGGAGGAGGCCATTCCTTTTATGTGGTATGTTCCTCTTGCTTCTTTTAGCTCTTTATTTAGAGGTAAATCTGATGGTCTGATTATGATTCTAACAAAGTCACACCTTTTAATCCATGCATGGATATCTTATCATTTCTCACTCTCTTGCTTCCCATCTACCTAGGCCACTGAGTATGAAGGGAGCAAATACACAACATATGCTTCTGTGGTGATTCAAATATGCTCTTCTGATCTCTGCTTTCCATGTGGATGATATACCTAAAGTGGTATTTGACATTTGTTTCTACATCTGCCATTTTGTTTTTTGCTTTTTGCTGTTTTCTTTAGTCTTCACTCTCTATTTCTTTTTTGTGCCTTCATGTTGAGTTTTAAATTTTTTTCAGATCTTTTTCAATTTAAATATAATATGTTTGAGCATTTTCAGAATAATTTTGTAGTGTTTGCTCTGGGAATGACTGCACATGTAAATATGTGTACATATATGCATGTGTGATATATCACACTCTATTAACTCCAACATTTTACCATTCCACATATAATGAGGAAATTTCACTTCAAAATGTTTTCACTTCCCCACTTTTAAATCTTAAAGTATTGTTAAGATGTGACTTGCGTGGCTGCTTTGACTCAACACAATATTTAAGAGTTATGAATGTTTCATTTCTTTATATTGTGAGAGAGCATTCCACAGTAGATGTATCAGAGCTGCTCTTCAGCAGAGCAGAAACAACAGATTACCAATATCTGTCATGTCGCCTGCATGTTGTATATATGTGAAAAAGCCAGAGAGAGATGTAGGGAGGGAAAGAGAGAGATGGAGACAGAGAAAAAGAGACAGAGAGACTTTAAAGAGTTCCTTCACATAATCACAAGGACTGGTAAATCCAAAACCCATAGAAAACACAGGCAGAATTTATATTCTGAGACATAATTAATCTTTTCCTGGCATTCACCTCTGTTGTTATACTCCTGACTGGCTCAGCTCTACCACACTAAGGAGGATAATCTGCTTTACTGAAAATCAACTGCTTGCAAATATTAATCACATCTGCAAAATGTCTTATGTAGTCATATCAAGACTATTATTTGATCAAGAAGTACTCACCAGTGCCTAGCCAAATCAGGGTGTAAATTAACCACAGCAATACAGTGACACCATATTTTGTTTATTGATTCATCAATTAATGGCCATCTGAGGTGTTTCTACTTCTGGGCTTCTGTGAGTAATGCTGCCATTAATGTGAGCATATGTTTTTACTTCTTTTGGAAGGAAATTCATAGGAGATGAATGGCTAGATTATTTGGTAACTCTGTTTAGTATTTTGTAGAATTGGTAGTGTCCTAGGTTGTTACAACTTTGTTTGCACCTGTAAGGTATAAGGAGCTATTTTGCAACCTTCTTCCCAACATTCCTATCATGGACCTTTTTTCTGATAGTCATCTTAGGGATGGAAAAGTAAACTATCATTGTGGGGTTGAGATTTCCTGATAAGCTATGTTGCTGAGCATCCTTTTGTACAATCTGGGCTTTTGGATATTTTGTCCATTTTAATTGGAGTGTGTTCTCATTATTGTGTTGTAATATTTCCTTCTGCATTTTATGAAAAGGTTATATTATAGATGTATAAGTTTCAGTGGCTTCTCCTTCCTTGTAGTTTATCTTTTCCTTTTCTTGCTGATGTTCTTTAAAGCACAGAGCTTTTTACTTACAACTATTTAAAATTTCTGGTTTTGGTAAAAAACACAAAATCATTGGTTAACTCAAGGTCAGTAATTTTTACTCTGATATTTTAAGCAAATGCATAATTTTTTTGAAGCATTACAATATCCCATGAGACTCCTACCTGTATTCACACGTATGATGAGAAGGAACAAAGAACTGCAGAAGAATCTGGAATGGTATGAAGTCTCCTGATTTTATTTTGATGGTCTTTTCAGCAGTGATCTAAATCATGCATGGTTTAGATATTTGAAAACTCATTGTGAGTTCGTAACATTCCTAATCACCTAGAAGTTCTGGGTAGCAGGTTAACCATAGAAGAATCACCAGGTATCATTTTGGTGGAGTCTGGCAGCAAGCTACAGTGGACTCTTGACTTAATCAGTTCGTTGGTGAGAGCTGGTTGTAACTCAGGTTGGCCAATGGAGACTCATACTCCTCTCCACAGCCTTCAGGACTCTGTCCTATACACAGGCAGATCTCAGTGCTCCAAGAAAGATGGTGACCCAGGATGTCTCAGTCAAACCCACACAGGCAAGGATGTGGTCATGTTCCTTCCAGAGCTCTTTAAAGGTTAAATCTGTGAGACCAGCATTCAGGTCATAACTCAAGACTTTGGTTATAAGTCAATGCTCAAGTTCTAGCTATAATCCAGATTGCTGGTATTCAGGCTAGTCATAACTCAAGGAAGGGGTCCCTGTGTTAGAGAAAAGGAAGGATGGGATAGGCTCAGGCGGTGGCACCCAACCTATGTGTCAAGGTCTATGTCCTAAGGAGAAAGGAGTTCTTCCGGGCCTCTATGTTAGTTCTAAGTTTATTATTTCTAGTTTCTTTTATGCTGGACATATTCATATTCTTTGCCTTCTCTTTCTTATTTAATAATAGAGATTATATTAGAAACTGTCCAGCTCAGAAAAATGCCATGTAATGATTCATAGATAAACTTAGGAATAATTGTCACTGTAAAGTGAGATAGCCTTTGGTAGTCTCCAAAGACAATGCTGTCCAACGGAAAAAAAATTTGGTTTCTTATGGGATTATTTAATATAACAGGTTTCAAATATATTTTTGTGCTTACTCTATATTTCAAATTGGTATGTGCATTTTCATAATGTGCTATTTTAAATTATGGAAAGAATTTTATATCCAAATGTGGAAGGAGATCGGTGTAGTGGGAGTAGCACTAGCCTGTGTGTTTGGAATGATTTACTCATTTAAAGCTTTGAACTTTACTTTTGTCTTGTGCAAAAAAAGAATATTTGACTAGCTAACCCTTGGGGTTCTTTAAATCTCCTCACTCATGCTTGTAAGTGGAGACTCCTTATTTAAAGCATGAAATTCAATGGCTTCTTTCCTCCTGCTGTCATGCAGTCATGGAAAGTGTATCTGTTCTTTTAATATTCCAAATGCTGTCAGAATGCCTGTCAAGAATATAGGAAAGAGATAAGAGCTGACATTTACTAATGAGCATCTTTATTGATGAAGAGTTCTACAGTCAAGCAATACTTGAAATCTCTTATTTTATTGGTATATTTATAGCTGAATTACTTACCACTTATGATCAGGCAAAATATACCCTCAGGATAGACAGTCTCAACAAGGTTGTCAACAATTTGCCATACCTCACATATATACATGTACATCAAATTTTAATGGAAAACTTTGCCATTCTTTTGGATTCTGCTGCTTATAAAAAGCACTTAACAACAATGCACCTGTGACCACTGAAAAACAGTGAAATAGGAACCACAAAAACAAAAATTGAATTAAATGAGGAAGCTTACTTATTACTTAGTTTCCCATTGAAGTCATGATGAACCTGGAAGTTAAATTGAGGTTGCACAAAAAAATCTAAATATATTCTTATTTTGAGTTTAATTTTTGCATATGCAAGGGTCTGATGGCCACTTAAAATTCTCCCTTATTTGACTCCTCTTATCATTGGGAAAAGAAACATAGAATAAATTGTTCATAGGACCATTATTTATGCAAATGTGAGCAAAGGGACTCTTGGCAAGCAAACTCTTATTAATCCAGATTTATTCACTGCAAAAATATTTGCATATATCAATATGTTACAAGTCTTAAAGACATCATCTCTCTTGAATTTTTGTTTTGTGAAGGGTTTTTCTTTTCCCCTAGGGAATTTTTAAAATTTAGTCCAATCATCCTGCAGGAACTATCTCAAAAGCAATGTTTTGTAAGACTTTGTAAATCTTTTTCTGTCATCATTATTGCATAGGGCTGTTTCATAGAGCTCTTGGACATATTTTTTCCTCTGGTATGTATAGCTACTGTATTTTAGTCTTTAACTCATTTTGTCAAATATATATATTCTAGCTCAATGATGAAGTCTTTTTAAAGCAGAAATTCAGTCTTGTCTTCTTTTTGTTGAGTCTGGCGCCTGGCACACAAAGTGTCAGCAGTTCAGCAGTTATTACAGGTGTGTGTGAGGACATATCTTTTCTAACAGTTGTGCAAATATGTTCCTCATGTTTGATAATTATGCAATTATGATTTCTGGAGATCTGCGGATTCTGTTATACTACTGAAAATTTTCTATGAAACCACAAATTAAGTTGTATATGTCATTGGTTATGTGGTAATCTAAATGGATGGACCACATCCTAAGAGGACCAGTTACAGGTGGTACTCAGCATCTATATTTAATGTTCTGTAATTTTGCCTTCATTCTGAATGTTGGCCTGAGTTCTATGTCTTTTGTAGGTTATTAACTTGTCACTGTGAGTACCCATTGTTAGCATTAAACAGTGAGTAGATGTGTATCAGCCAGCAGGGCAGTGTCAAATTACCATGGGCAAGAGCCACTTAGACATGGAATTGTTTGTGCAATGCATGAGTGTCACACACACTTCTAGAAGAGAAGAGAGAAAGTTTAAGTCATTACCAAGGTCACTCACCTGCAGTGGAAGAATCAACACACACGGTGTGGATCGCATGCCATTGCTTTCATTGTTTTATGTTTTGTTGACTACAGTATATGCCCCTATTTCTGTACACTCTTAGGGCATACAATGTTGCATTATTCTACTGTTTTATTTCTGCTTTTGCTGAGAACACAGTTAGCCACTTTATATATATCAACATAACTTTGATTTAAAAGGTGAAGAATATTCTGCAAATGTATAAACACACTGTATTATAGCAGCTATGTATCAGAGAGCATCAACCCAAACTATGACTTTTTAAAACTTTTCATGGGTTGCTAGAAGACATGAAGACATTGTATAATGGAATTTTTTTCAATTATTTATAAAATATGACTGTATTTATTTACTTATTAAAATAACTGTTATGGATAAAATGTTCCTGCGATTGAAAATTTTTCAACTATATCTTGTATCTTACTGAAGTTCAATTTATATTCAGTATGCTTTGAACATTTAAAATTAGAATTTAAATGTAGATGTCCTCTTTAAGTCTTTATAAGATGTGATTAAAAATCAGTGAATGGTGCTTCTATGTGTCCTCCAGGGGAAAGGCAAGCTGGTAAAAACAACATGGTGGTGTCCTCACCCATCTTACCCACTGGATCTGGCACCACAACTTCAGGCTCTTCCACAAAGTCACTTTGAGAGGTCAGTGTTTTGAGGTGATTCAGGGCTGCCTTGATCAGCCATGGCAATGCAACTAAAGATATCTGGGAAATAATACTTCCAGTGTGATAGGTTTTGTCAGTTCAGAATGGAGCCACACTCCTTCTCATGGCATCTGGTGGTGGAATGCCACACTACTGCCCACAGTCCCCTGCATTCTATTACAACAGAGCACAAAGCCAAACTGGCCCCTTCAGCCAGGGACACTCTTCCTTTTCATAATCCTCCACATTACCCTCTGACCCTTGATGTCACTATCCTGTCATAAAAAGACTCACCAATTAGAGAATAGTGCCTTTCTGCTTCCATTAACCTAGTCCCATGCCCTAGACTATATAAAATGCCTGCACCCATTGTTGTTCCTGAGCCACTTGCTACTTGCCATGTGAGAGTGGCCCAGCTGGTCACTCTGGAAATGAAGCCTCTTATGGACCCTGTTCTTTTATTGGTACAATTTATATATGTCTCACAATCACATATAACATTGGGGAATTTGTACCAGTATGTGACACAAGTTAATTCTCATTTTTACCCATATCCCTACCCACTCACACCTCCCCACCCTCTCTATACATGCTCTTTTATTTTCTTTCTCAATCGTATTTATTCCTTCCCCCATTACATTCCCACACCAAATTTCCCACTCTATAAAAACTGTCATACTTTCTAGAGCTCATTTGCATCTACAGATGTTCATATCAAAGAGAAGATCCAGTATTTGCCTACCTGTGATCTATTTATTTCATTTATTAGTATATCCTCCAGGTGTCTCCACTTGCACATAAATGAATCAATCTTATCATTCTTTATGGCAAAACAATACTCCATTTTATAAAAAAAATACAAACATATTCTTTATTCAGTCTCCAGTTGATGGGCATCTGGGTTGTTTCCAAGCTGCCACCTGTTCTTTTAATTCTCTATCACAATGCTTTTCGGAAAGTGACAAAAATAATGGGATATGAGTATTCCTGATGAGGTGGAATAGTTTGAGGGCAGTTATCGCCAGTTTTCTTTGCCTGCATTATTTTTAAAATACACCCTGTGTGTTTTGGATCATGTCTCACATAGCCACCCAGGCGGGAATCACATGTGGGCAGGACTGTACTTGTGTTTGATTTTTCTCTCCACACTGCAGCCATCCCCTCTTTCCAGTCCAGGATATATCCAAACATTTATGTTAAATAAATGAGTGAAGTAAGAGACAAAAATTTAAAATATCTACTTCAATAAGGCATGGTAAAACTTCTGCTCACGATTAATTTTATATAACAATTCTCTGGTTATTTTTCTTGATATCTGAGTGGAGGCGAATACAGATCTGACTGACCCTATTTTTGTGAGCCTTTACATTAATCTTGTTTTGCTGGAAGTTGGGTTCAGAATACTTTATTTCTACTTGGTTTCTTCAGGTACTGAATTCTTTTTCTCTGAGTTCTCTTCTTATTGTGTCTCCCTCTCTTCCAGCAACTCTTAACCTCGTTTGGGTCCTTTTCTATACTAACTCCCCACTTTGGCTTGTAGCAAGAAGTTAGCATGCATGAGAAATTGAACCAGGGTTAAATAAAAATGTTTTCTGGCCATGCGTGGTGGCTCACGCCTGTAATCCCAACACTTGGGAGGCAGAGGCAGGAGGATTGCTGAGTTTGAGGCTTGCCTGGGCTACATAGTGAGCTCAGAGCCAGCCTGAACTACAAAGCAAGACCCTGTCTCAAAAAAAAAAAAAGAGGAGGAAAAATGTTTTGTGTTCTTATTTTTATGAATTTTAGTCTGTTTTTACGTGCATATCTATATGTTTTGATAGGAGTCCTATCACTAAAAGTTTCAGTTATAATTTATGCGTCAGGCCTCCTATTTCTTTCCTCTTTAGTTAACCAAAATGGTAAGTGTGGAAAATGTGATTACGTGTATGTAAGTGCCTGTGCTTCTTCTTTGATAGCAATGCTGATTCACAGTTTATGGACAGGAAATGAATGGGTGATTTCACATTCCCTTGTTCAGGTCAGTCCCAGACGGCACCACATTTGGTAATCTGGGAACTGGTGTTTAGAAATGCATGGATGTTTTTATTATCACTGCATTCCTTCCTGTGAGTAAGGAAATTGCTAACACAGAGTTTATTTTTGCAGTCTGTTTGAATTTCCCAATAAATGTAAATTAGTCCAGAGTTCTAAATAAGATGATGCAGTGACTATTTACTGCATTTAACTTCTTTAACATTGATAAAGTTTATACATCTTTATTTCTGGTTCCCTTCATTCTTCACACTAAGTGTTTTAGGAAGAATTTATAAACTTGTATCTACCTTGGAATCCAGCTTTGCAACACTCATAAAAATAGATCAATAGTAATAACATTTTATATATGAGTCAGACCTGAGCATATGAGTTTCCAAATTAATACACAAAAATTAATAAATGACAAAGAGACATGTGAAGACCTTACTCTAGCACATGCTGTTAGATTTTGAAATTTAAGTGGTACTTGTGGAAAGCACACAGAATTTATGTGCTAGTATATTACTAATAGACCATCCAGACTCAGACTAAGAGAAGCATCTAATTTAACAACTAAGGGACATAGACTGCAACAGAAGGAAGGCTAAATAGCTACAACTGTGCATATCATTTCCCAGCTTTTTCTCATAGATTTTCATCCTCTACGCAGTGATCAAGTTCTGTAGGCTATAGAGAAGTACTTGATGATTGTACAGAGCTTTATGTAACACTTGCTATCATGATGTGTATATAAAATGTACCTATGAAGACTTCGCTTTAAAAAATGAAGAAATAGAATCACTTATTGAGTGATCTTGTGCAAGGCTCTTGACATTCTGTATGAGAATGGAGTTAATTCTACCCTGAGTTACTTAGATTCAGTATAAGGTTATGACTCTCCCCTGTGGTGTCTGCATCTGCTGTTTCAGTCAACCCAGGATTATCATCAACATTCATTCAGTGGTTGAACATTGTGTTCTTATACATGGATCCCAATAGTTTTCCTGTGTGGTTGCAAACCTGCATATTCAGAGAACTTTCCATGGAAGGAGAACTAAGGACAGCAGTGAGCTTCCCTGAAGCCTAAAGGTGTAAGCACAGAGGACGAGAGGCTGTGTGGCAGGGAGCTCTCTGTATCACTTTACAAACTTGTCAGGGTAAATTATGATACTTGAATTTAGACTGTTACTACTGAACCATTAACATTCCATAATTATTCATTGATCAATCTTATATAAGTGAGAGTGGAAAAATTTGGTCAAAATGGAAAAGTAAATGAAAACTTTTAACAGTGAAGAAAGTTATGTGATCAGACCTCACAGTACACAAAGCAATGACATCAAAATAAGCTCGAAATGAAGATGTGGAAGAACTTTACTGATTTTTGTGTTTTGGAAAAGTGTTCTATAAGCTGAATCACAGTGATTAAAATACCATGTATAACTACGTCAGCAACTGCATCTACTGCACTGAGGGGTGATGTGTAATGACTTAGTGTCACACTTAACATTCCACAATTCTCCAAATGCATACTGCAAACAATTTCAAGTTTTCCTGCTTCATGAATTTTCAAAAGATTGAATTTGTATCTTTGTATAACCATTTTAAAATTATCTGCAACTTTATACCATTTGAATTGTATGAATCAAAATATATTACCCATATACAGTCCATTTATCATAATATTAAAGTAGCTTTTCTTTACAGAAACAATGGTACAACTATAATTAAGATTCATAAGAATTAAAAATTACTGAATTTTAAAACTGTATACCAACTAAATCCATTTTTTGTGGTCCAAGTGTTTAAGAAAACTTTGGGTGTAGAGTCTGAATGATACAATTTCAATGAAATTATATTTCATATGAATTTTTAAGAAAGTTAGGCCCTCTCACTGCATCATTGATTTTTATATTCAAGACACTCTATAAAGCTGTGGATATGGTTAGCAATAATTTCAACTTAAAATGGCCCCTAAAGTTGGAAACTGTGAAGTCATCAAAGAATTTGAGGAAGAATAAAACTACAGATATTAGCAGATTCAAAATTTGCAAGACATAATTGCAAATTTCTTAAAAGAAACAAGATCTTCACTAAATTTTTCATGAAAAAACAAATTTTTTAACATCTAAGAAGACTATGACTATGGAAGGGAAAATATAGTTTCATGCTTGAAAGCTGCATAAAATCAAAAGAGTTGCATTTCATTTTGTGTCAGTCTTTTGTATGCAAAGCTTAGCAGTACATTAGCTAGTTTAAAAATAAATATATAGTTATCATAGTTCAGAAATACAGCTTAATTTATATACTTTGTTTCATTCAGATATTTTTTAGGAAGTACTATAATATCTTCACTACATATGCTTAAAAGAACTTATGCAATATGCACATTTAAAATAATTTTAAAATTTAAAAAATTACATTTATATCAATTTATTAGCATGTATGCTTCCTATATTTCTTCCCAGATTGATTGGATTAATGTATTGAAATTGGTTCTTTTTTTTTTTTTTTTTTTTTTTTTTTTTTTTTTTTTTTTT
>PVIC010018685.1:0-31339 GCA_004025085.1 Thryonomys swinderianus
GCCCACCAGCAATCAACACCGCATACCACAGTGCCGGACGTGGTGGCTCACGCCTGTCATCCCAGCACTCGGGAGGCAGAGACAGGAGGATTGCTGAGTTTGAGGCTTGCCTGGGCTACACAGTGAGCTCAGGGCCAGCCTGAACTACAAAGCGAGACTCTGTCTCAAAAAAAAAAAAAAAATTAAAAAAAAAAAGAAGTAATTTCAAAATGTCCTTTGTCAGGGAAAGTGGTGACATAAATTAGTCTTTTTGGATGATTTTGTAAAAAGGATAGATTCTTAAAAAGGATACTCAGAAGTGAAATAAATAGGTCACAGATCTATAAATATCATATCTTTTCTCTGGTATGAGAAACTAAAGATGTAAATGAACTCTAGAATATGGTATATATTGTGAAATAGAAAATATTCAAGGGGAAATGGGATGTAGGGGTAACAAGGGGAGAAAAAATAGGATGGTAATAAAGAAAAAGGACCAATAAAGAATTCAACTAAAAAAATGAATAAACCTTTACCACTCTTGTACTGGTACAAATTCCCAGTATTTATGTGGTCATGATGTGTATATACAATGTACCAATAAAGATAAAAATAAACTAAAAAAAAAAGGGAAACAAAGGTCATATATATATATATATATATATATATATATATATATATATATATGTATATATAGGGGCAGGGGTTCCAGGGTAGGTGGGGGAATGGGAAAAATGAGAATTAAATTGTGTTATATACTGGTACAAATTCACAATATTATGTGTGATCATGATATGTTTATACAATGTACCAAGAGAGATTCCAAAAATATGTAATGATATCATCAACAGGAAGTAAAGTGCATTAGTTCACTGAAAAATGTGATATCGACAGGAAAGTATGGGAAATTTTGAAACTGAAATAGAATATTATATAAGGAATTTGGCTCACTGAGGAGGTGGTTTCCCTTCGGTTTGCTGCACATGTTTTAGGCTGTGATGTTTTGTCTTGAGGATACACTTCACTGATGTTAAGTGACATCTGGGAGTGCCATGACTCAAAGTATATCTATGTTTTGTTTGGGCTCAGTTGTCTACAGAAGTTGTTTGTGAACATAAGTGAATATTGAAAAACTTCTTTAAAATTTCCTCAGGAAGGCCAGATGTGCTGGCGCATGCCTCTACTCCCAGCATTCTGGGATGCTGAGGTAGGAGAATCACCAAGTGTGAGCCCAGTGTGGGGAACTAAGGGACTCTGATTATTCCAGACTAATAACCCATCACAGCAGAACATAAAACAAGAACACAGAAGGTGACTAGAAACAGATGCCAAGCGCTTAAGAGCCTACCCAGCACAATATGTTTAGATGGAGATTTTCTTTTATTTAGCTTCTTTGGGGATTCTTGAATCTGAGAAGAAATGTCTTTTTAGCAGTTTTAGAAAATTTCAGCCATTATCCACTCAAATGTTGCCTGCTTGAGTTCCCATTTCTCTTGGCTTTGGCCTCTTAAAAATCATCATTACTCCCCTCTTCCATTAAATCATTTTTTTCTTCCCCAAGGGGGAGAGTGGATAATTCATCCAAAGTACTAGGTTGTTTTCAAACTTTCCAATGGGCAATCCTGAGTAATATAATTAATAAAAATGGTCCTGAGGTTAAGTCTATTGTAATTTTTTTGTATGCTTAGCTTATTGTTCCTTTAGGAATAGAAGCTTCTTAAAGAATGAGAGTCAGCAGCCTGGGGACCATGGAGTTTATGCTGCTGTCTTCATGGCTTTCCCCAGCCTAAGGCTGATCCCCACTCGCTGGGAAGTAGCCAAACACCAAGTCTAGGAATGACGGATTTGAAAGTTCTTGTGTTAAAGCCAAATCTCTTAGATAGATTCAGGTGTGACACATGACAAAGTTTATTTGTTAAGGAAGAAAGTAGGAAGCGATAATGGGATGTCAGTTCTCCTTGGCAGGGAGAAAAGAGGGATTATGTAGAGCTGTTTTACACTGCCAGTGGTCAGATTTAATCAGCAGCATGGATAGGTCTGAGGTTCCCTCAAATATGGGAACAGGCCTTAAGAAGTAACAAGTAATATGTCTAAGAAGGAAGCACAGAGCAAACTTCCTCTCTGCAACTGTACAGCACGGAATGGCACAGCTTTATTCTCTGAGGCAGAATTCAGAAAGAGGTTCAAAACAGTTCCAAATGGAAGTGACTTAAACAGACACATTCCTTCAGGAATCTCCAAATGTGGAATTAACAATACATTTTCCCTTCCTCCGAGGGAAGGAAAGGAAAGCAACCTCTCCTTCCCCGAATCCCCACTTGCTTTCCCTTGTGGGTAGCAGAGAGCAGAGAGTGTGACAAACAGGCTTTCTTGGGAGCAGAACCCACAGAGTCTCTCCCTTTACCCTCATTCAGGAGTGTGTTTCCTTAGTTTCTGCCTAATTACAAGGGCTGAGGCAGCCAGGCTGCTGATCTGGTTGAAGACTAAGGCTGGAAATTAACTCACTGCAGTCTTAAACTTGAACAAGGCTCAGATGTGCCCAAGGGAAACACTATGGTTCACTGGCATTGATGTAATGCCCTCTGAAGTGCATCTTTCAGGTAAAATGTGCTTATTAAAATCTGTAAGATGCTTCAGTGATTCCTTTGTTATGTTCAGAGTAGAGCCTAAAGATACTCTATCAGACCACTGGTATTATAAACACTTGCTTCTTCTCCACCTCATCATTTAAAATATTTTGGGTTTCTGTGAATATACCCTTATCATTCCAAATATGATCATACTCTGAGTTTCCTTGAATCAATAGGTTCTCTGGCAAGAGACTTTTGAGCCTAGGAGACAGATGTCAGTTCATCTTTGTATTAGAAGTTCTAACAGGTGAAACACACACTCAAGAATTGCTGGGATCCATGGTTTACCCAAATGTGGAGAAATCACTCTGCGCTAAGAAAGGGTGACCACGTATATGCAGAGAAATACAAAGACATTAAAATAGACTCCTGGCAGCATTAAGTCTCCATAAAAACTTGGTTTTGGCCAGGGATTTAGCTCAAGGGGTACCACGCCTATCTTGGAAGCACAAGGGCCTGAGTTTGATCCCCGGTACCACCAAAACAAACAAACAAAACCCCTAAAACTTCATTGTATTACATTTGTTCATCTGGGTAGATAATCATATTCTTAAGAGATCTGTGAGATATTACAATGTGTCTAGACATAAATTTCACTTTGTTTACCTTGTTAGGAGCTTCCTGACTCTGGGACTAGAAGTCTTTTATCATTTCTGAAAACATCTTAGCTGTTATCGAGTCAAATGTTGCATAAATTCCCACTTTCTCTTGGGCTTTGGTTTCTGAAGGGTCATCATCACTATTTTTTCCCCATGAAGTCACTGGTTTGCGCAGTCATTACTCCAGTTATAATGGAAATTAAAGCTGAGGCAATCATCACGAACTACACAGGCAAAATGTTTACTTATGAAGCACAGAGAAATGAGAAGCGACCTGAGCTGGAGGAGCTAAAGGTCAAGGGAGGCACAGCTCTGGCAATGATCAAGTCAGCCCCTTGGTAAAAGAAAGTCGGAGAAAACAGGGAAGAACCTTAAGTTTGAGGAACTGAAGGAGTCATGGGTTTGATGAAGACCGCTGGACTAACCAGTTCACATCAGAATGAGACCCACTTTTATGGATGTTTCAGGGGAGGCTTGAGTGTAGTTAATCACTATTTCAGTTCTGCTTTCCCAAGATGCCTCCCGAAGGAGTCAGGTTGCCTGTTGGGGTGACTCAGTCTCCATGAGATAATTGTTTCTGTTTGTGGCAGTCTCAGTCTTGTGGAGGCTCTGCTCCAAGCCAAGGCAACCTTAGGTTTAGAGCAGTGATGGCGAACCTTTTGGAGCTTTCAGTGATACAAACAGCCTACTGCAGCACGTGTGCTGTAGGGTGACCACCAGGGCTTAGTTCAATAATGAGAGAGATTTCTCGCCATATCTTCGTGTCTCTGTAAATCTCTCCTTCTTTTACATCAGAATGATGTAAATCTCTTGTCTTGGTGGTCTCGTGTGAAGGGAGATGGGGATAGGTTATGCAAATTGAGAGTCAATCAATTTTGTTTTGAAATCTTTTAGAGAGACATCTTCTAAAAGATTAACATGACCATATGCAGAGCTGTGAAGGAATTTATCCAAAGCTTTAAGGCAATAAAGGCTACAAAATGAAAGTCAAATTTTGTTTTGGTCTCTGTAGGCCCAAGTGAAGAGTCACTCTTTTTCAGCAAAAATGACTTTTAAATTCCTGTTTCAGAAACAAAATGCAAATCATGTTTTTACTGAGTAACAGGTTTTGTTTGGCCTTTGTCCCTAAAATGGTCTCTGATTGTGTCAGAAATAAGAACATATGTTTCTGGTCTCCAGTAATACTGCTAGAAAGAATACTATGTGGCACTTTGCAGGGTTGGTCCTTTGAAATAACGTGTGACTTTTAGAGAACAAAGAAATCTGTTCCTTTTTTGTATCTGGTTTCACCAAGTTCTTAAAGAAAGTTTTTAAATCCATTTAAAAAATTTTTGTAGTATTTTTATGTTTAAACATTTTTGGTTTTTATTATTTTATGAGGTACAGTGTGACATTTTCAGAGATATATATTTTATAATAATCAAATTAGGGTCTCCTGCATATCTGTTACCTCATTCATCCTTTATTTGTGCTGAGAACATTTAACTTTTTTCTAGCTATTTAAAAATATTTAGTACCATTTTTGTATGTATTCTTTACTCTCAGCCATAGATTTTATCCAACCCTAATGTTTTGTTTTCTATTATCAATAGGGTTGGCTGGTTCAGAACAGAGCCAGTATGGCATTTGTCCATCAAAAATGCATCATTCCATCCATAGTGCCTTGTGGCTAAATGTCACACTCCTTCCCACAATCCCTTGCATTCCTGCCAACAGTGAACAGAGCCAACCAACATAGGCCTTTCAGCCAAAGACACTCCTCCTTCTTCCCATAATGCTCCATATTCCCTTTCACTCCCAATGTCATCACTCCATCACAGAGAGACCCACCAATCAGAGGATAGTATAGCACCTTTCTAATTGCTGAGACCTATCCTCACCCCCCAGAGCTATATAAGATACCTGTACTCTTTGTTCCATGCCACTCACCACTGTGAGAGTACCCTGGCTGGTTACCCCCTCACACCCCCAAATAAAGCCTGTTAAGACACCTAGGGCTCGGCACATTTTCTTTTAATTTTTCAGTCAACTTTAAAAATTATTTATCATCATTTTGATCCCCATTAAAATAATTCTTGTCAGCATATGTCTGTGAGAGTGATTACATTAAGGGATTGGTACATGTATAGATCACATCTTGATCCTTTTGCTCCCTCCCTTCCTTCTTTAAGTCCCCTTCCTATCTCTAGAGTGTTCCTCTTTCTTTTATTTTGCTCTTTAAATTACTTCGAATGTCTAATATTAGAGAAACAATGGCATGAAATTTCTGTAGCTTTTGAGGCTAATTTTTATCTCAGCAGTGAGACAAGATCCTGAACTTAACAGAAATCTCCGGTCATCTGAATGTGAAGAACAGTAATACACTAGGAGCACTGAATGGAAAAAAGGACAGGTTGTTACATATTTATTTTCCTTCTTCAAACTGTCCCTTAGGTGCAAATGCAGGCTAAGTATGCTTAGAATGCATGAAAGAATCTCAGGAATTAAGCTAGAACACACTGATTAGCTGTTTTGATGGTTCAAGATTGAGCAAGCTCCTGCCATTTTGAGCTGGGGTGTGGAAACTAGTACCTAAGAAATTTCCCTTTCATTGTACAAGTCAGTACATGGGAAGTGGCTTGGGAAAAGGTGCAGTGGGGTGTGTTCCATGATGAAACCCAAACTTCCTTTTCATTCACAAGAACCTGGCTCAGCTCTCACCACTTCTCAGTGGTAACTCAAGTCTGTCCAAAGACAGCAAAGGAGCCAGAAAGCCCATGGCACAGCATGGCAGACTGCAGCTGAGAAAAGGGCCACTAGCTGAGGAAAACTAAAGCCAAAGACAAAAGGGAGCTAAGGTAGAAGGGGAGAGCTGGGTCTCTGGATCAGTGTCATAGGACATTACTAGCTGAGTGAAGCCCTCAAACTGGGGCATCTCTTACCCTGGAGGTATATCAAGGAGTAAGGGGTATTTGGCCTTAGGAGGTTTCATGGAAAATACCAAATCCAAATTTCCAGGCCACGGTTCCAAAACACCTTCCCTAAGAACGTGGTATGTTGCCCGTTCCAACCCTTACTTAAAAAAAAAAAAAAAGAAAAAGAAAAAGATTTCCTTCTCTTATTTACATAAGAAGAAATTCCAAAGAGAGGAATTGGAATGGGTGAAGTGTGAGAGGGAGGACTGGAAATATTACCATTGCCAAAGTCTCCTTCATGAGGTGCTGGTGGGCCTTAGAGAACAATATCCTAATACGGTGCTTTGGCTGGCTGACTGCTTCCAACCAAGGTGTCTCCCTGACCTTCTCTTGTCCTCCTACTGCGTAGTCTTTTTTCTTTCCTCATACAGGGCAGGGCATTCTCTGCAGTTTCTTCATCTCCCTTAACAGAGATCCTCCAAACAGGGACTCAGTTGTCCTCTACTCCTTTCCTGGGGAATCTCATCTACTACTGAGATGAAGAGAGAAAGGAGTGACAGGCAGATTAGGACAAGGGCTTGAGTAAACTAAATAAAATGAGTAAAGTGAAGGTCGGGACTTGGAAGAACCGAGATTAAGTCTTGCCGGCAACTGGAGCACACGGAAAAAAGGCCTGATTGGAGGACAAAGGTCTAATTGGAGTGCTAAGTTCAAAGACGAATAAAATTTGCCAAGGGACAAGAAGCCTGGTAAGCAGTGGCAACTGCACATCTGTCTTTCTGCACATCTGTCCACCCCTTTCACGTGTCAGAATGTGTTCCATATGCTTCTAAATTCAGGCACTTCCTTGGAGTCCAGGACTCCGAAGAAGTGGGAGCTTCTCTCTCTCCACTGCTGTCCTGTTGGGTTCGTTCTTCTGTTGCCCTCAGAACAAGAGCTCAGAGAGAGAAAACCGGTTACATTACAATCAGGGAAGATGACTCTCAGGGGAGGAGACACCATGACACCATGTCTAGTTGACCTTGTCACTTATTCTCCGATGGGGCTGGGACGCGTCTAATTACCCAAGAGATAACCTTACCTGCATAACAACATAAGCTTTATTCACTGTCAACTTCCTCCTATAATTTACTGCAATCTCCCCTTCTACCAGAATCTCCAACCACCTACTGTCATCGTTAAAGATTTTTTTTTTTTATTTTGAGACAGGGTCTCGCTTTGCAGTTCAGGCTGGCCCTGAGCTCACTATGGAGCCCAAACAAGCCTTGAACTCAGCAATCCTCCTGTCTCTGCCTCCCGAGTGCTGGGATTACAGGCGTGAGCCACCATGCCTGGCACTGTGGTATGTAGTATTGATGGCTGGTGGGCGTGAGTCACCACGCCCATCATTGTTGTATGTGGTTACCGGGATCGAACTCAGGACCTTGTACTTGTAAGGCAGGCGCCGGAACCACTGAGCTAAATCTCTGGCCCATCATTAAAGATATTTAAAACATCTAACATCTGATTCTTCTTCATGTGTTATATTTTGTGGGACTCATGCATACAGACATAATTGAAATGATGTTCTGTCTATCAATCTATCTACTGTCAGTTTACTTCATAAACTTGGCTATGAAATGTTTGCTACCCTACTCTTTTACCGCTGAATTTCTAGCCTCCATCTTGCATTTGGAGGGCACTATGCCTGTAGGCCAGGAGGCCCTCTTGGGGTGGGTTAGCTCAAACTGGCAGGATCTGAGTTAGTTACAGGCTGCCAACCTCTAACTTCATTATAACTCATCTTCCTGCTCCACCAAGACAAGGCTGAAAGGAAAGAACCAGAAGAGGAGCAAAAAGAAGTAGTGTCAAAACTCCTGTTTTGGGAAAATCTGTCCATTCTAAGGCAAGATGCAAATGTTCCTCCCCATTATTAGCTTTACACTCTCCCTCAGTTCTTTTACCCTAAGTCTATAAGCTCCCGATCCCCAACAAGTTGAGACTTTGATTTAGGGGTTTACGCCCCTCACTTTATGCTCAGCCCACAATAAAACTTTCCTCTCCTGCTTATTCTGTCCTTGGCCTTAATATTTTACAGTTCTAAGAAAAATGAAGGACCCATTTTGGAGCCAAAAACTGACAGTATCTTCAGATGGTAGAAAGCATTTCTTTCTACTATGACAGAAATCAGTGTTTCACTCTCATATCCAGTACCACATCAAGGAAAAATATGCTAGAAATTATGTTGTCTGTAACTATTTAAATTTGTGATGGAAAGTTTAGATAGCAACTTCTAAGTGAGCAAAGCACCATAGGCAGCACTTATTATTTTGCTGGCTGAGCCCCATGTTGGAAAAGACTCTGTAAGTTGAAACTATGCACTGTTCATAACCAAGGAATCATAGTTGTTATGAGACATTTAAAGATTTTTGTCAAAACATTAAAATTTGTTCACAGTCAGTTACAAAGGCACAGAGAAATGAAAAGTATAATAAAATTTAAAACTCTAAAACATGGGTAATTTCAAACACTGAGAAATAGAAAACTCAGCAAGAATAGTTTGGACAATACTTGCCTTCTTGCAGGTGAATAATTTATTTATTTTTAAAAATTTCTTAAATTCTTTTGGGCAGCATTGGGGAATGAACTTGTGAATAACTTATAAAACACATGTGCACACAGTAAAATATAGCAGAACAGAGACAGTTTCTCTTTGCGGAATTGTCAACTTTTTTTTCTAAGTTTCATTCTGCTTGAACTTCTTCGGATCATTATAGATCCAGGAAGCTGGGGGAATTAAAGGCATGTTAACGAAGATTTGAGGGTGTAACTGGGTTCACTTCCTTCTATCCTTTTTGCTTTGAAAACAGAAATATCTCTGAGTGTTCTTTTAATGTTTTTGTTGTTGTTGCATTTTCCAGTGTTATTTCCTCTTCGATACTATCTTTTTTTGGTCACAACAACTTTTCTTATATGTGTTCATAATTTCTCAATTCTGTCCCTTGTCTTCTCTAAGTTCCTTTGTCGTCATATCTAATCTTGAAGATCTCAAAATATAGCAGTGTCAGTATTTCTATGGTCAATTATTTCTCCTATAAGCTTTTTCAGTTCCTTTTAAAGTTATTCATGTAAAATATTTGAAGACCACAAGTCTACAGGGAATCCTATCTTGACAGAATACCTTGGTAAGGAATGTATCTGGAAGGTATTTACTCAGTGCTGAGATATAGCTATGCATTATCACAGAGAATACAGTAAAAGCGAGCAACCACTTTTACAGTTATATTTTTCATTGAAAGAAAAAGCACATGAAACAATGAACAATAAAAGTCCTAGGGAAATCAGAGCAAGAGAAGATAGACTTAGTTTTGGTATCTCATAAGGATGCCTGATTTGTGATGTGTTTTCATTTAAACTTTCTCATTTAAAACTTGGCAAAGAAGACTTGCTCTACCTTATAGAGTTGGTGTTGGAGTGGGCAAATCCGAGGGTGGTTTGACGGGAATCACTGCTGAAGAGTAAATCTTGTGGTATCCAGTAGTCTCCCAATCAAGAAAAAGACAAAAATACTGGCTTTCACAGTAGATAGGGACGGTGTTAACTTCATACAAGCTGTGACTATTACCACGGGCCTCAAGGGACAGGCTGAATTGCAGTTAGGTGGAGAGGCGCTGGGGAGGAGATACGTGAGGGCCCCGAGGGAGAGAGAGAGAGAGAGAGACTCTGGTTCGAATCACAGGGAACAGGGCACTGGCTCTTGTGAGTTGGCTGGCAAAGCAGAACGTTGTCAAAACTTTTTCTTTTTCCCAAGGAGGTCATTCAGGTTGAAACCTCATTACACAGAAGCAGAAGAAGGAATATGTAGTCCATGAGGCAGGACCTGGGAAGTCCAAGAAGCCAATATAATGGCACATGGAGAATGTTAATTCCATCTAATTTACAGTGTGGGAGGCACCAGGGTATTGCAGCAGTAAACAGAAGATCCTTCCTGCTGGAAGCAAGGCAGGGGGTGCAGCACAACGGAATGAAAGAAATCAGGATTAATTACGGGAACACGCTTTGGTGAGGCGGGAAAGGAGGAAGGAGTGGGATCCCCGGCCTCCCGGAGACGGTTCTACCTACTCCTCAGAGTCACGGACGCTCTTCCCAGACGGAGAGCGATCGTCATCTTCGGGCGTCTTGGGCGCTGCTCCCCAGCGGGGACGCGTCCGAGTCTCAGTCGGTTCTTGGCTGCGTCACCTGGGAACTCGACACAGGCCCCGGCTCCTCGGAAGCAGCAGCCAGACCCTATCCCTTTACTGTTGGGGGCTCGGGGCCTCTGATGACCAGCACAGATTTAGAAAGGGGAGGGGAATTAAGGGCACGTGAGCAATAGTGTGAGGGTGAAACTGGACCTTCTGACTCCCGGGAGGAGAAAGCTGTCTGTTCGTTTTGAACCCTTCACTGTTTGGCTAGTTCAGCAAGCAGTTGCGCTCCTCAGGAACACGCTACTGTGTAAAGTTTGCCGAGGGCTGGTTTCACTTTTAAAAGTAATAACTCGTCTTGGCAAATCAAGCGGCTGAGATAAGATTCCTCAGGGCTTCCCCTTCTCTGTGATGCAATTGGAACTGTGAGGAATCAGCCGCGATACAGTTTGGAGCCGCACAGGAGGAATCTCTCTCTCTCTCTCTCTCTCTCTCTGCGGTGGGTGGAACACTCAGAGGGGATTTTCTTTCTGTTAGGATAAAACTTGGCAACCAGGCCGAGTGGGAGGGGCCAGTGGCTCAGACTTTCGCTTTCTCCGAGCTGCCAGATGAATGAAGAGGGCGGCGGGAGGCAAAGTCTACTTCTGTTCTCTCTGCTTGTCTGATTTTAAGGAGTACAGTAGTAGGGATATTTATTTATTTACTCTGGAAGGATTTTGCTCTTTAGCTAGCTTAAGCCAAAAATGAAACAGTTTGATGGTACAAAGGAACTTAATCTTCCACGCTTGTGCCCGCACCTCGACTTATCACAGTCCCTTTCTGACCCGTCTGCGAAATCAGGAGGCTTGTCTTATAGAAAGTGGAAGGCAGCTCAGACCGGGTCCGTGCCAGCCCTCAGAGCGTCTGTGTCAGAGTGGGAGAGCGGAGTTCCTCAGGCAGAGACTCCCTCTGTTTCAAGAGAACTGCTGACTCTGGCGAGAAGCTACATGTGCCAAGTCATTTCCAGGAGTGATGACAGAGTTATGATGGCTCACAGAGCCTCATGCTTTCATTTACATAACGCATAGGCCGGCCCCTGCCTGCCCTGAAAGCAAAGCACGTGGTATCTTACAGACACAAAAGGAGCAACTCGGGGGTCATAGTAGAAATGGAAGCTCTTGGACAAGAGAGGTTAGTAAATATGCCCAGAGTGACACAGTCAACACACACACATAGGGGAAAATGGCAAAGTCCGAGGTCTTCTACTTGCTACTCATTGGAAACATGTTTGTGTTTTCTTCTAAGGTTGACAGGAACTTACAAACATGTGTATGTGTTTTCAAAAAATTATGACTCTTCATAATTATAGATGCTTAACAGGCAAATAAAGGTTGGATAGAACTTGACCTTCATTTTGTAAAACTCTGGGTCAAATCCTTCTCAGTTCTATGCATGGGTATGTTAGTCACTTAGGAGATGTCTGTAAAAGTTGGACAAGTAAGGGCCAAATATTTGTCCTACATGTACCTAACCAATCTCATTACCCTTGAAGACTGAGAATACCTACGTCTAGAAGTCTTCATTGCCGTAAACTAGGGTCATACTGAATTCCAGCACACATACTGAATTCTCACCTGACTGAGAGTCCTTCAAGTCCTGCAGATTCCTCTCATGGGAACCGAACTGCTGAGGAACTCCTGAATATTGCTCCACAGCTAGGAAACTAGGACTGAGACACTGACCAGCCCCCAACCCACCACAGCACCCCATAAAATGGGTCTCTGAGTTGGACACAGTGATCAATGCCTGGAGTCCTAGATCTCTGAAGGCGTAAGTCAGGAGGAAGTTTGAGGCCAGAGCGAGCAAGTTAGAAACTTAAGATACTCTACTTCTGATAAAACATAAAAAGAGTTGAGAATGTAGCTCACTGTGAAGACCTTGGGTTAAATCTTTGCTACTGGAAAAATAAAGCCAAAAAAAAAAAAAAAAACCTCAACAAAACTTGGTATATGTATATAGTAAATGGGCCAGTCTAACTAATCTTTTTCATCAGAGTATACCCCCTCTAGCTATTGAAGCTGGCGTTCTTTTCATATCTTCTCTTACTTTTAATTAAAGCTGCTTCCTGCACATTTATGCCTTGGTTTTAATTTCCATGATCACTAAAAAAAAGAGCCTACATTAGCAGAAGGAAACATTATTATCGTGAATCACATAGTCAAGTAGCCAAAGAAACCAGACAAAGCAGCCAGCTAGCCAAGCAAAAAAAAAAAAGGAAGGAAAGAGGTAAAGAAGGAACTTATATTAATATACCATCATTTCATCAGGCACTCTCTGCTGCTGATTTCCTCTAGTCATTACAACATCCTTGGATATCCCTAAATCACTAATAAGGACAGAGAGATTAAATACATCAAGATTATAGGACTAATATTTATGACTGGACTTCAGCTTTTTCCTTTTTTGTGCTCAGGGGAGATCCAGGGGCCTAGTGGTAAAAGCGTGGGTTCTGGAGAACCAGATGGTTGGGTCAGGCCCTGCCTCTACCATATACTAGCTGCATGCCTTTTGAAGCATTCTCTAACTTCTCTGTGTTCCATTTCTTAAATGACGATATTGAGGTTTACACGAGATATTCTATATAAAGCATGTAGAAGAATATCTGGAACATGGTTGTGTCTGCATCTAAAATCAACGCCATGGGTATAATGACAAGGTCTGCCACTAACTGGAGCAGTAGTAAGGCTTCCTTCTCTCCTGACTATTTAGGTTAAGTGCTTGGAATGCTAAGTACTATGAACCAATTCTGAAGAATAAATTCCCTAGGCCAGTATCATTCTGGAACATGGTGCTCTGAGACTCTCTTCTCAAAGGAAACTTTTCTACCTTTGCAATTTTGAACTGCAAAGGGTAGAGTTCTGCTGGGTATTGTGCCCTCAGGCCATCTCTTCTATTGTTATCTTCCAAATAGTTGGCCTTTTATTGCTAATATTTTCAGCAATCAAGTTCTCTGCTACATCTTTGCAGGAAGCAATATATTAGAGTTTTCTTTCTGGTCAAACTAGATTTTTTTTTTTTTTTGAGACAGTGTCTTGCCTTGTAGTTCAGGCTGGCCCTGAGCTAACTACGTAGCTCAGGCAAACCTTGAACTCAGCAATCCTCCTGCCTCTGTCTCCCAACTGCTGGGATTACAGGCTTGAGCCACCAAACCCAGCATTGTGGTATGTGCTACTGATTGCCAGTGGCACACCCAGTATTGTTGTATGTGGTTACCAGGGATCGAGCCAGGGACCTTGCACTTGCTAGGCAGGCATCAGAACCACTGAGTTAAATCTCCAGCCCCCCCCCCAAATATTTAAAATTATTCTGCTAGGCCCTTTGCTCTTGATTCTTAATACAGATCTGGCTAAAATCTCCCAACCATAGCCATGCCACTGTATCAACATTAGATTGTCTTGAAAGATTTTCTTCAAGGTTAATCAGGCCACTACCTTAATCTCAGTCTTAGGCAATTTCTCTGAACATAAGTAAAATGCAGACAAATTTTCTGTCAGAGCATAACACTCATGTCTTGGAATACAACTGGGAATGGAGTCCTAGATCCCAACTGAAACTTCCTAAGTCTAGTCTTTATTGACAGCAAATAGTTCTGGGTATGGATAATGGGAGTCACAACTTGTGTATGGGTAGCACCAACCAGTAGATTTATTTATAGCATGGGGGAATATATAAGATAAAAAGAAGATAGGAAAGCTTGCTGCGTACTGCCTCTCACCTGCCCTGGCTTGAACTATTTCTTCTCTGCAATGCTTCTCTACCATAGCACTGTGCCTTGGACTTAACCAACTCTGGACTGAAACTTGTACAAACTATTAGCCAATATAAACCTTCCCTCCTTTAACTTTGGGTGTGAAGTGTTTTATCTCAGCAATGAAAAAAGTAAGACAGATTTTGCTACCAGAAGTGGGATCTTCACTTTGATGCTACCCTGACACTGTAGTCCAGAAGCCTTTGGAAGTGGTTTGAGAGAGCAGTTTAAAAGTTTTATAGATGCTATCTGAAGGAGATATGAATGCTATGAGTCAAGCTATATGGGAGATTCTGGTCAGAGTTCAGATGACCAGATTGCTGGAAGAAATGCAGCTTCACCAGCATTTGTTGCTGGTAAATTCTGCAATAGCAGCCATTTTTTGTGGAGTGAGGTGAAATCTAGTGTTGCTTTCATCTGCATCTCTTGAATAACCAGTAATATTGAGCCTTTCTTCATATGTTTCTTAGCTGCTTTTACTTCTTTCTCTGAATATATCTTAACAAACTGGGAGCCAACTGCCAGAAACAATGCTTTAGTAACAATAATGAAAATGTATGTTCTAGTACTAATCTAATATTCTGTATAATCCTCATGCAATTTTACAATTGTGTCACATCATTAGCCCCTAGTGGGGGCTAAAGTTGATATTTTTATTGTTCCCTGATGACTTCAGGGCGTTTAACATTAAAATATGGTATTTGAGAAAACAGCAGAGAGTTCTCTCTGACCTTCTCTCACCCTTTTTCTTAAAGCAGGTTACAAAACCTTCCTTCTAGAAGTGTCTTCCCTGTACTAGAATAAAGGAGTATCTTCACTGCAAAGACATAGGAGCACAGAGAAAAATCTCAGAAAATGGCCCTTCCCAAGTCCTCTTGAGATTGTTATTGCTATTCCATGTTCCCTCTTTGCAACCATATTTCTCCACAACTATTCACTTCTGCACAAAACAGCAAAAAATACGGGTTTTTTTTTTCATATTTGAAGGCTCTCATATAGTGTAAAACTTATGTGACATAAATTTGTACGTGAGTATGGTCTGAGTATGTTTCCCAAAGGTCCATGTAGAGAAAGTTTAGTCCCTAGAATGGTAGTGTACCAGATGGTAGACTCTTAGAGAGGTGGGCACAGTGGAAAATGGCCAGGTCCTTAGAGCCACTGCCCTTGTAAGGGCTCAATATAATTTTCTCAGGACCTACCTAGTACTACTGACAGTTGGTTGCTAAAAAGCAAGGTTACTCCAAGTTATTGGTCTCTTTTTTACTTTGCTATTTCCCTTTCTCCTTTTCCAGCAGGTTGTAACAGTCATAAGAATCCTCACCAGGATATGGAGCTATGCTGTTTAGACTTTCCAGCTACCAGAATTGTGTGCCAAATAAACTACTTTCTTGAATAAGTTACCTAGCCTGTGGTTTTTTGTTATAATAATAGAAAACAGACTGATACATCTGCTGTTCTCTGAATATTTTATCTTTGCCGTAGGAACCTCAGTAATAAATATAAGAAGGGAAAAAAGGATATGATGCCTATTCAGAAATCAATGCACAGAGAAGTTATGTAGTTTACATACAATATAAATTCTACTAGGTGACTGGTTCTAAAGGACTTGCTCTTCGCCATTATGTTATACTACATTTGGAGGGGAGCATCAGCTACTTTCTTCCATGGTGTCTACATCCAAGCAAATACATTAAAGTACTTGGTCATATTAGTCTGTGGACGCTTAATTCAACAGGAAAAACCTTGCAACTCTTCCAAAGGGGTATGGATTTCAAACAGATAAATTAGGAGAGTTCTCAGAAAAAGGAGAAAAACAAGTGAAAAAATTCTAGTGTCACACATTCCAATTTGCTTTTTTATTTGTTTTGCACATCTTGGTTTCGTATACGATTTATTTGGAAAAATATTTACTTTTCACTAGGAGTTAGATAGAGATTAGTCCACGAAATAAAGTGCTGAATATAAAGGTATCAGAACCTTTGACTTAGGTTCCAATAAGTATAGAAGCATCAACGACCTGGAGGACAGAAAAGGAAGCTGGTCAAACCTGAACATGATTCAGAGTTCAGGATATACTGAATAGCAACACTGGAAAAGTCTCTAAATACCAAAGCTACAGACAGCACAAGTAAGTCAACTGACAGTGATATATGTCAATTTACACATGTAGGACTCACGGCAGCAATCATGCAGCTCGGAATGGGAATGGAGCAGATAAAGCAAACAAAATACTCAGTAGCACTATGGCTGTGGCACTGTTTTAGTTCATCAAGAAAACAGCTATAATAGGGAAAGGAGATAAAACTGGGCCACAAAGATATGGTTAGGGAAGTAGGAGTGTTAACCCTGACGAGGGACAACTTTAGAAGACAGGTGTGAAGGCCTGAAGCTGAGAATCTCTGCATATGGGTAGGGAAGGGTCTCTTTAGCTAGAATACAAAGTTGACACTGTACGTGGCAGGGATGGTGAACCTTTTAGAGCTTTCAATGATGAAAACCTTCCGGCTGCAGGATCTGCGCTGTAGATTCACCACCCCTGATATACAGGAATCATGGGGCGACAGGAATATTTTCCAAGGAGTTAATATTGGAATGGTGTTGTGAGCGGGGTAAATGGCTGCCTGGAAAGACAGTCATCCAGGAGGTGCCTATCCAGGGATGATGAAGAAGTTCCTATCTTTTCAGAAGTTGGGATTTTTCTAAAATTACTTACAGCTCTGAGATTATTAAAGACCCTGAACCTTCTTTGTTATAAAGCAAAAAGAGGTAATAATTAAGATTCCCCCCTCCCAGTTAGGTGAAAATTGAAATTTGTGTCTGTGGAAGAAATAGTATCACTTCCTAGTGTAGTCAGCTGGGGCTTCTGTGACAGACTACCACGGACTGAGATGACTTAAACAACAGACTTGTGTCTATCATAATTACGGAGGCAAAGAGGATCAAGGTTCCAGTAGTTTCGGTTCCTGCTGTGCAGTCTTTTCAGTGCTTCCTCCCCCACCCCCACATGACAGGAAGTCCCCAAGTTATTAACTTTCATAGGGACTAATGAACTTTACATTAGGAACACTTGTAGATATGGATGAATTGCAGAAATGGGTCGCGTGTCTCTGAACATTGTCCCAGTTGTGCTGCCACGAGCTTACTGTAACAGTGTGACAGCATATGGTGATACAGTTCAGTCAGGGACTTACTATATTTGTACAGGTGTTTATATTTTTCTATGCTTTACATTGCGTATTTGCGTCAGAGGTGTAGAAGACTCACTTTCTCAGACTTAGAAGTGAATCAGATTTGTGAACCTTCTCCCAGAGGGAACTTCTTTGCTATCAAGGACTTAGGGAACTTCAAATAGCAGGCATGGTTTCAGTATATACATCTGGGTGTCCACCACAAACATTTTGTCCATAAAACCAAATATTTCCCATGCTTCTTACTTGTGTTTGTGTATGTGTGTGTGTGTGTGTGTGTGTGTGCGTGTGCATGTGCACGTATGCTCCTGGGGATTGAACTCAGGGCCTTTACTATATCCCCATCTCCAAACTTTTTTGGGAATTCTAAAATTTTGAGACAGGGTCTCTAAGTTGCTGAGTTGTCCACGCTTAGTTCGAATTTAGCTATTCTTCTGCCTCAGCCTCCAAGAGTGCTAAATCTATCGGCATACACCACCATCCCTTACTCCACATGATTTCCCCCCAGATAATCCTTTTGTGTTAGGCAGGCACATGTAATTATCTCTCTCTGTTGGTGGGTGTAGTGAGTTGAAGAGCATCGTTCTAACCTTTGTGCCACCTAGAACTTCGGAATGTAACAACACTTGAAAATAGGGTCTTTGTGGATTGAAGTAGTTAAGATTAGGTATTACGGGTTAGATGAACCATATGTTCAATGATTAATGTTCTTATAAGAAGAGGAGAGGACACACAGAGACCTAGAGGAAAAGGGCCATGGGAAGGTGGGATATTATGAAGACTGGAGTGATACTTTCAAGACAAGGACTGCTGAAGATTTCCGGGAGTCACTAAAATGTAGGACGAGAAAGACAGGTTCTTTCCCAGAACATTCAGAAGGAACATGCTCCCACTGATGTGTTTTATTTTTTATTTTTTAATAGCCTAAGTTGTAAGAGAAGAAATATATGTTTTAAGCCACAAAATTTGTGGAAATCTGTAATGGCAGCTCCAGAAATGACACGTTTCAGCTTCTAGGTTGCACCATTAAACTACCAGTGTGTGGTTTTCTTTTTCTTTGCCACAACAAAGGGAGGAGTTTCCTACTGAGGGAGGAGAGAGAGAAAGAGAGAGACAGAGAGAGAGAGAGAGACAGAGACAGAGAGAGACAGAGACAGAGAGACAGAGAGAGGGAGATAGAGACAGGAAGAGAGAAACAGGAAGAAAGAGAGAGAGGAGAGAGAGGGAGGAAGAAAGTGAGTGAGAGAGGGGGTGGGGACAGAGAAGTGAATCACAGAATGGAGAATGGAGGACTGTGGCCCCAAAGAGGTGTTCATATCTGTAGTGCGATTGGGATGAGTGAGAACTAAAATTTTTTAATGTTAAGTTATTGAGATTTTGTTTGTTACTGAAGCATAGCCTATTCCATCCTGACTGATACAGTATTAGTATAAAAGATCAAAGCAGGAAGAGTCTTGTACATCCCATTATATTCCCCATTCTAGAGAGTTTCTCAGAGAAGTTTTATAGAATACATACTGATTACCGTCAAACAGAACTAAATGCCTCTTTAAATTCATAAGGCAGCAATCTGTGTATGCTGACATTTGGGGAATGAGAACAAGAGAACATTTGTACACACTGGGTCCAGCCTCCGAAGCATGAGAGGCATGGCCTGCCTATGGTCCCTGAGCTGCACGGTACCATGCAGTAAAGGGTGCCATGAGATCATGAAGTCTTAACATGGTTTTGTGGTTTTTAGCAATACATTTTATGACTTGGTTGTACGATGTTCGGTGTGCAGTGGAGGAGAAAGGACAGGGCAGGGCCAGCTCTGCCCCCTGAGCCTGCCACACCATCGGTGAACCGGGGCCCCCACGTTCCGGTGCTACTCATTCTTGTGGGACTTGGTGAAGAAAGGCAATGATTACCAATGATAGCACTTTAATCTACCCACACACGAGCCTGCCTGGGAGGGCAGGCGTTTGTGGTTATTAAGCAGACATGTGGGTTTTCTTATTTATTAAACTCGGTTTTCTTGTGTGATTTCCGCAAAATAATTTGCTAAGTTAAAATAGTTTTTAGCAGCTATAGTATAGAATGTACAGAGATAACAAATAGGTTTTCGTTCGTGATATTGTTTCACTTACATATGTAACACTGACAATACTAGAAATGTTGTAATGAAAATGTAATGAAGTTCCACTTCCATACATTCACTGTATTATATATTTTCTCTGTGGCCAAAGAAAATTCTTCTTTGCTCAGGGTGACTCAGGTAAGCCAAAAAATTGGACACCAGTGGTTTAGACTCAAGTTTTCCCACAGAGATGAATAGATAGACAGACAGACAGACAGACAATATTCATGGATGAGAATTACTAGAGGACTAGTATTCTAGAGGGCATGCTAACCAGAGCCTGAGTTCCCTGTTCTCTCTAGGGATATTGAATTCTTTGTCCAAATGGTCTCAATCATTTTTTTTTTTTTTGGTAGGGGCCACAGCCATTCTCCATGTTTATTTCCTTAAGGGAAGATCTGTCTGTGGGTATAAAGGATAACTACAAGGTTGCTATTTGCAGGGATCTAGAGAGAGCTTTTATGACCAAGATGGAGTGCCCACACATGTATACATGGTTTACCACATTCCCAAAGATGAAAAAGGGTATCAGACTATGGGGCAGACCTCTGAGAACCAGCTCCCGTATGCTGTCATATTCAAGCACAAAATTCTAAAGTGTCAGCAAATTTTAAATGTGAGTCGGACCGTACAAGCTATTATGATAAAACATTTAACTTAATAGCATCTTGGATTGACTTATAATTTTAATATATTTGCAGTGGTTAAATGTGTCTCCATTTGTTTAATTTTTATAACTGGGCCTGAGGATATTAGAAATCAACCTGCATAGAAGGAATTGGATTCCTCTTATAGGATATGGTTCTTTTCTTTCTCAATAAAGTCCTGGTGAAGTTTCTATCATAAAACACATTATTCAAGGTTGACGAAAGCTGACCTATTTTTTCTCGTTAGTTTAAGGCAAAGAAACTTTTCAAATTTTCCCTTTCTCCACAAGCTACCTTCTGTGTTTCCCTTTATCTAGGATTAGTTTAAAATGATCAGAAAAAGATATTGTTCTCTACATCCCCCCTCTTTTAACACTTCAACCAGAAAACACAAGCACACACATGCAGACAGGATTTTGCAAGATTCCTTTAAAAACTGGATTTTTCTCACCACTGAGGTTTTCTGGACTTCTTCCTCTGTTAGCGCTCTCAGGCACTTGCCACTCAAAATCAATGTCCATGAAGAAAAAAAAAATCCATAAAAAGAGAAAAGGGAAGGGTTCCTGTCAGAACCTGGAAAATGAAATTCTAAAAATAACTGGCAACCTCAGATTTCCCTTCAACTATGATGCAAACACTAAGTTCCAGAACTGCTGACACCAATACCATTATTTGTGGTTCTTTGCTTTTCTTCTTCCCTAATGATATTTTCTTAGATCCAGGTGCTGGACAGTGACTCTTGAATCTAATCTTGCAAATAAGCAAGCTTAGACACCTGCATGAAAATTCTAGAGTCCTGACCACTTTTAAACGTGTAGATTTATTTTTTATGGTAATATGTAGAGACTGAGGGTCTCATTATTGCAATGGATCTTTAAGTTTTTCTGGTATGATAGAAAGGATTATAGGACATAGAGATGGGACAAATGTAATCGACAGGGGACTGAAATTTAGAAGTTGATGCAGTGATGTTGATAAAACTGAACCAACTCAACACATTTTAGTAGGCTAAGGACAGTAAGGTAGTTCATCAGTTTATTTACTTACTCATTCAGTCAGTATTTCTGTTTCACTCTCTCTACTGTAACAAGAAGGCTTAAAGCAGCTAAATTGAATTTATTTTATTTTTCTATAAGATAATGTTTATGTATACTATTCTGAAAAATAAGACTACTTAGAAGATCAATACTCAAAAAGGACAATGTGTATATTAAAATGTTAAAATAGTGTAAGATTTCATCAGGTGCTATACTTCAGCTTTATTTCATTTTCTCAAGCCACACTTATGTCATGAACTTATGTTTATCTTGATAAAATGAAAATCTCATCACATAAATGCGCCTGGAACACTCTGATGCTCTCTGTTAGGCACTGGAAAGAGCTAAAAAGCATCGCCGGCTGTGTTCAAGGTCTCATCCCAGGCCTCTTTCTGTGCTCACTTCCAGTCACCACCCCTTCTGGTGTTGTGCAGACTGGGACCTTCCTGACAGCTATGACTACCTCTTACTCATCTCTGACTTCTGAATACCGTAATGGAGTCTTAAAGATAATTAAATTTTTAATCACTGGAATCTTTTCCATGCATCAGTCTCTCCTCAAAACCATAGTATTATGAAACCAACATGCATAAAAAATTCAATAAAACCAACAGTCTGAGATATCATTAAAGAGGATTCTGAAGTAACTGGCATGTAATTAGAAAGCTGGACAATTGATGGTTTCCTAGAAGCATTCTGCCCTTTCCTAATGAGACGCCCTTCTCCTCCTGCTAAATATGAGCACTTATTCCACCTGTTAGGCCCAGTTCAGGCCCAAATTCCCCTCTGTCCTCTCTGTGATGTTTCCCCTGCTCCTAAACAACTGTCTGAAGTCTTGTTCTCTCTGATCTTTAATGTACTTAGGTTCCATAGCATTCATTTGTGGAAACAAATACAATATTGTAAGTTACATTTGTGACATTCTTTTTATAATAGTCGCATGGGTTAATTATAACTTTATTTTTACTTTTTGCCTTCACTGTAAATATGCTCATCTATTCAAACACATTTTTATAGTACATGTTGCTATAGTTCATGTTTTATTTTTATAGTTAGGAATCTAATCAAGTACACGTAATGAGTATTTATTCAATACATAACTAATGAATGTGTAAATAATAATCATATTATGGCATCTAAGAGGCAGAAATGTATGAACCAGAGAATGAGGAATAACAGAGCATAGTCTTCATACACACACACACACACACACACACACACACACACACGGAAGTTAAGAGAGACAGACAGAAGCAAAATATTGTTCTGGGGTAGAATGCCTGAGTATTCGTGAGTTTCACACACTATCCATCACTGTTTCCCTCTCCTCTTTCACTTACTTCCTCAAATCAGAACAGATGTCAGGAAACCTAGATATGCATTTTCCTCGAATTGAATTAGTCAGACGAGAGCAGACTCCAAGGTGATCTGACATAGATTCCCCTTTGGCATTATCAGGACACTTGGAAGAAATGACTTTGAAAATCCTTTCCTACTCTCTGATGACACTGGCAAATGAAAGTCATTGGTGAACAAAGATAATACATTGGTAGTTCTACTTAGAAACTAAGCTGGTGCAGGTCTAAGACATGGAATTCAAACTCCATCATTTCTTCAGCTCCAGGTAATCAAAGTATTTAGTCAACCTGCATCTATCCTTTGTACTACTGGTGGACTATTAAGTGTGAGATGCAGGAATGTGAATAATCCTTTGAATGTGAATAATCTTATATATTGTTCAATGATTCTCTACCTCACCCTATGTTTCTTACAGTATTCAGCTCCTTCTTTGAGATGCATATAAAATATATCTTTCTCCTGTAGATGTAAATGAGTTCTAGAATGTATCATATATTTTGTAAAATAGGAGATATTCAAAGTAAATATGGTGGGGGAATGTAATGAGGGGAAAGAATAAATATGATTTGGAAAGAAAAAGAAATAGCATATATGTAAGGGGTTGGGGTTTTGGGGGTGGGTAGGGATATGGGTAAAAATGAGAATTAACCTCTGTTATATACCGGTACAAATTCCCCAATATTGAATGTGATTGTGAGCTGTATATAAAATGCACCAATAAAGATTTCAATAAAAATATGTATCTTTCTCTATGGAGCCTACCTTGATACCTAATGCAAATAAGGGTTCTGTCAGTTCTGTTCTCAGAGTTCTTTTGTTTTAACGTACTTAACACACTTTCTCCAATAAGTTGTGGTTATCTGCCCCACAGCCTTATAAACTCTTCAACTTTAATAATTTGGTTTAATTTTCTATCAGATCTATAGTAGGTGTTCAACAGGCTTTTGAACATAAAAAAAATAGGGAGAGTAGTAAAATTTAAGACACATAATCACAATTATAATGACCACATACAGAATGAATACTTTCTGCTTAGTAGGTTTAGATTAAGCCCTGAATAAAGGTAAATGATATATAAAACAGGCCCCTAGGAGCTCAGAGTTCAGTGTAAAATATAGAGATGTTGTTGGACACAGAGTATATTGTTGGATAAGGGAAAGGGATGGGGAGGGTGCCCTGGGAACCCAGTGGACTGGCCTCTGACTCCAAATGGGACAGGAAACAGGTTTTCAAATTGATTCTTTTTTATTTTTTAAATTGAATTCTTAATTGGTACATTTTAGGTACAGTTCACAATCACACTCCACACTGGGGAATTTGTACCAGTATATAACAGAAGTTAATTCTCATTTTTAAGTGTAGGTAAGAGTTATCTAGGTAGAAAGGGAAAAAGGTTTCAAAATCAGAGAAAACAGAAGAATTGAAGTATTCATGGAAGGCCCAGGTTAAGGAAACTTGGGCATGGCATCATGTACTTTTACTCTGAGGGTAAAACCAAGCACAGGAATTTGTTTTTGCCAGTAGTGGACTCAGCAGTTCTACAAAGTGTGCCAGAGGACAAAAAGGAAAGAAGAGCATGAGAAAATAGCCTGAAAGGGTATGAACTCACATTCATTTAGAAGGGAGAGGGGCATACTTCTATCTTGTTAGAAAAGAAGAGGACGCAGTTGGATCACACATTGTACCACTTCAGTGTACAAAGAGAACCCACTTCTTTACGTTCTGGGTCTGTTCTTAACGACCCAACCCCTTTCCACATCTCCTTTCATGACATCTTCCAACCTGAACACTGTATCTTTTTTGGGTAAATGTTCTGAATTTCAGATTTCTTCTTCCTGTCTTTACCAATATGTACAAATCTGGCCATTTCCCAGAGGCAGTGTCTTGGAAACAGGAGTGATAAATGATTGGAATGCATGGCATTCTCTGGAACCGTACTGGTTTCCTCTAGGCTCTTTAATGGGGATGCCAGTTAGATACGCTTCCTGGACTGATGACCGTCAAGAAGTCTTGAAAGTTGCTATGTAACTCAGGCTGCCCTTGAACTTGAAATTTCCCTGCTTCAGCTTCCCAAGTGCTGGGATGTCAGGCATGTGCCACCACACATGGGTAAAAGTGTAGATATTAGTTCATATTTATGGTTAACTGGTTTCCAACAAACATGAGAAGGTAATTCAATGGAAAGGAACAGTTTTTTTTTTTCAACAGTAATGAGACAACTGAATATTCATATGTAGAGTATGAAGTTGAGCCTCTGAAAATACTGTCTGCTAAATAGCTTATAGACTTTTTGGAAAGTCTATAGTACTGTGGGAAATGATGTGTTTCTTCTAAGTTTATCTTAAAGCCTAAAACAGGCATGGAGATACATGTCTAATTCTCGTACTCTGGGAGGCTGAGGCAGGAGGATTGTGAGTTTAAGCCCAGTCTGGGAAACTTAGGCTATTAGTGAGAATTATCTCAAAGTATAAAGGGGTCAGGAATGAAGTTTAGTGAAAAGCTCAGGTTAAATTCCCAGTACTGGAAAAAATAAATAGTTCTTTTGCTCTGAAAGTGTGCTAAGAAATTTAGTTCTTAGCAATATAAGGTAAGCAATATTTTTTAACTACTGAGCTAAGTCATGTGAGCTATGGGTGATATTTCACCTGTCAGAATACTTTTACATAGATTATTTTGCCAGAAAGACAAATATTATTATTAATGATATAATATATTTTAAATTCCTTCATCATAGGATTTTGTAAGAATTAGAGTAAGAGGCTCAAATAATTAATTTAGGACTTTTAATGGCATTTCCCTAAATACATGTTCAAAGAACCATCATTCTTGCCAAGTGGTTTAGGTTGCAAAAGAATCCATAGACAATAGGATTAAAATCCTATATACAAGCATTTCTTTCTTGGAACAGAGACTAAAATAGACAGAGTTCTTAATCTAATGAAATTTGCATTCAAATGGTCCACATGAAAACCTCCTTTAGCCGGGTGGCTCACGCCTGTAATCCCTGCATTTGGGAGGCAGAGGCAGGAGGACTGCTGAGTTCAAGGCTTGCCTGGGCTACACAGTGAGCTCAGGACCAGCCTGAACTGAAAAGTGAGACCCTGTCTAAAAAACAAGAACAAAAACAAAAATCTCCTTTTGCTAAGCATTTCCCAACTTATTTGATCATAGAGGAGCTTTCCAGTGATACCTATTACCAATTTGCAGAAATACTTTGTGAAATAAGAGTCTACATTTCTGTGTACCAACTTTCTAATGGAGATGCTAAAAATTCAGGGGGAGGGAAGCTGTATTCAAATATCCCTAATCACAAACAACTGTTTTTAGTCCTTGGTGTTGATCAAAAGGCATTGGAAATCCAGCTTTTACTTTCAGTCATAGCATGTGATGGCCTGATTAAATGTGATGATGGGAAAGAAACCACTAGAGACAATCAATCCAAATCCACGTGAACTTATGTGAATTTTCTTTTGCAGTTATGAACTAGCTGACAAAACCCAAGTGCACTTAATTAGGGCACTACGGAGGAGCAGGGCCACACGTCCTATAGTGAGACATCACCTGAGATTTCTAGGTGTAAGATAAAGCAAATGTAGTCTTTTGACTACTAGGGAATTTGAGAATTATAAATACGCTTAAAATGTGTTATGTAGACTACTGAGAATTCAGGCACACACACATGGGTTGGGTTCTGTAAAACCATGGCCAGAGCACATTTTTAGGTAAACAGATTACTCTCAAAGGCTGTATCGAAGATCTAACTTTCCCATTGAGCATGAACAAAAAAAATCTTTTCACTCACAGTTGTTTCTTTAATAATGTCTAATTCTTCCCAGTCAGCTGAACTATGGCTCACTCCTCACCTCTGACCCTTCGCCGAGTTCAAGACTAGTCTTGTGTTAGATTGGCCTCTTCCTCCTCAGCCATTTTGCCTCCAAGACCGCATTTCTCTCCCTATTTTCTTTCCTGTCCCCGCTTCTAATCAGGCCACTGCACTTACTCCTTGAAAACAGACTAAGTTCTTGCCTTTTTTTTTTTTTTTTTTTTTGGTGCAGTACCAGGGATTGAACTTGGGTCCCTGTGCTTCCAAGGTAGGCACGGTACCACTTGAGCTAAATCCCCAGCCCCAGTTGTTGCTTTTTTTTTTTTTTATTGTGGAACACTATACATCAGATAGCATGGACCATTTTTTTTCTATTTTTAAAAGTATGATTTGATGGGATGGGATTAAGCACATTCACAACATTGTGTAACCATTCGTTACTACTATTCATTTGCAGAATATGTTCATCTGAATGTTGACGTTAGCAAGAAGAGAGGTGTAAGTAATGCTGGCCTTATTTTATAAGATTCTGAGAACCAAGTAAAATGATATATTTGAGGATACCCTGTGAGGTATTAAAATACAATCTACGTGTTAATACTATAAAGTTGTAAAGAACTCTAAGCATTATTATTCATTATTTGTTCTGCATACACAAAATAAAATGGGTCGTTTATGTTCTATGGGGTGGAAGAGAGAAATTTCTTGAGCGGGCACAGGTTTTGGAATCAGGATGGACTCACCACGCAGCTGGCAAGCTCTATACACAAATTCCTTCAATACTGCCTTTGACAGACAAATGACATAGTGTTGCCCTCTCACAATGACTAAGGGTCCTCTAGAGGTATTAAGAAGGCTTCCTGGGTTGTACATTTAAGGTAGGTCTGGAAAGACATCAGTGGGTTTACTGTGGGGGCAAGGAGGTGTCTCTAGGTTTCCATAGGAGTGGAAGTGGTAGCTCCTTTGTCTAAGTTTAGAACCCTGGAGACTCCAAGGAAAGAATCACCAAAGAAACATCAGGGAAAGCACATGTTTATCAGACTCACTTTTTTTTTTTTTTGGGAGACAGGGTCTCTCCTTGTAGCTCAGGCTGGCCCTGAGTTCACTGTGTAGCCCAGGCAAGCCTCGAACTCAGCAATCCTCCTGCCTCTGCCTCCCAAGTGCTGGTATTACAGGCATGAGACACATGCCTGGAACTGTGGTATGTGGTTACTGGGGATTGAACCAGGGATCTTGCACTTGCTAGGTAGGTGTCAGAACCACTGAGCTGAATCTCTGGCCCTATCAGACTCACTTTTATACTCAGAAGCTTTGGTGATCCTTCAAATCATTTTTATTAGCCTTTGTGTGAATTTAACTTTCTCTCATACAGTTCTTCACAAGATAAGAAATAACTACAGCAGTTGAACAAGCTGACTCATGAAAGATCATCACCACATCAGCAGCATCATTATCATCATCATCATCATCGTGATAGCAAAGCAACTCAAAGGTCATGGGGCACAAGAAGAAACATTTGACAAAATCAGGACTTAACCCTCCCTGAGTTGCTCTGTGCTGTGGATTCTGTGAGTGTCAGACGATTTTGCCATGATGCATGACACTGCCAAAAAGAAAAACATTTAGATGGGCAGACCGGCAAGTGATCAGTTCCTCTGGGATGGGAACGGGGATAGTCTTGGGTGAAGCATAGCAAATCCAGCTGCCAGTTTAAAATCCTTTGTGATGTACTCTGAGAAAGACCACACCCGAAAGCTGCACTCATTTTGTTTTCAAGCAAAAATCCTCACCAAATTTGTAGATTTAAAAAAGATAGGACCCCTCGTAGTCTGTTGTACTGTCAGTACCTAACACACAGGTGAGTGACAATAAATACATGTCCTGGCAAACTGACTGGTTCAGAAAATGCTCCTGATTAAAAAAAAAGTCACCAAACTAGACATGAAATTCTGGACCAGAGCAGAATCCTTGTGTTATTAATATAGAACTATCAGGCAATAACACTATTCACTATAAGCTACCTACACATTCTTACATTTCAATATATTAATGTATAAAAGAAACATAAAAAAATACTTACGACTCCACATTTAAATATTAATGCATAAGTTTCCCTCCCTTGTCTTAGATTCCCTCAACAAAACTGCTGGAGATTTGGTTATTTTTTTCTGAATAATGAGAGCTCCACAATATCATTATTTTATATTCTCAAATGTTAAATAATCACTACAAAGGCAATTTCATACTTAAAAAAAATCCCAAACTAGTGGCTGATATTTCTAGTAACATTAACAAAGCCAAGTTGGAGATCATGATAATCTAGCCCTGATTATTTGGGGGTTCCAAACTGGTCTTCTGGGCATAGAGTCTGCCATTATCTGTTTAGATGGAAACTACATTGTTGGCTTCAAAGTCTAAAATTAGTTTGGATGGATGCAGTGGCAAGTTTGGCATTCTAGCAGGAAAAGAAATTGAGAGAAGGTGCCACATTGCATGGCACGTCTATGTGTATGGTGTGAGCCTCACTTTGGGCTCCTATCAGCCTACTGAGGAAGATCCGCAATGACATCTTTATGAGCTCGAGTGAATAATCCAAAGAGGGAAGTTCAAGAATCAAGGGGCCTGCAGACTTCAGAGTCTTCTTGGGAAAAAGAAACAAGAAGTAATAGAGTAGGGCCTGAAAGTCTTTGTTTCATAGGGGTAGGAAAATGAAGAAGCTATTTTTAAGGGGTGACTACCCCAATAGCATTTATGTGATAGAAGTAATTCTGAGTTTTGAGCCAACAAAACTGTAGACAATAATAACTGGGGTGGGAGCTTCCCAGTTATTATTTTACTGAGAATCTACCACTCAAAATACACATGCTCAGGCATTTCTGTGAGGCTTATTGTGTCTCAGAGCAAAGCCTAGGGGAATGGCATTTATTTTCTTAGCCCCTTGTGTTTAATGGGTTCAGCTGACTATTTTATCTAAGTATGAATGTACAATTCTACTATCATTCTACTTTTCTGGTTTTGTTTTTGTTTTGTGGTGCTAGAGACTGAATCGTGGGCTTTGTATATTTAAAACACAGACTTTACCACTTGCATATTCAAAGCACAGACTTCACCACTGTATTTCCAGCTCTCTATGCAATTCTTTTTAGTTTTTGACCTCACTGATTTAAGTAGCCTTCATATCTTGTCCCACTAGGCTGGGCCAGTGATCACAGCATTTATATCCTCTGGATACCTTTATAGAACACATTTTTGTTTATTTTATTTTTTTGAGAGAGGGTCTTACTTTGTAGTTCAGGCTGGCCCTGAGCTCATTATGTAGCCCAGGCAAGCCTCGAGCTCAGCAATCCTCCTGCCTCTGCCTCCCAAGTGCTGGGATGACAGGCTTGAGTCACCACACCTGGTACTGTTGTATGTGGTTTCCAGGATCGAACCAAGGACCTTGCACTTCCTAGGCATGCGCCGGAACCACTGAGCTAAATCTCAGGCCCTAGAACACCTTCTCTTGCATTCCTAAGTGGAAATTTGAGATTCTGTCCTAGTCTAACAGATTTGTCCATCTTGGGATATAGCATGCTTTTCTCTGGGTATTGACAGAGATGGAGAATTATGTAAGTAAATTTAAAACACATAGATATTTAAATACTGTATTGTAAAACATGCATATATTTATTATATTTATACTATATTATATATTAGGATACAAACATAAAGTTTAAATGTATGTCTTTGAAACATATTCACACAGAAGGACATATGTTGGACTATTAGAGTGAGTCCGTGGGAGGATAAAGGAGATAACAGTGGGGAATAGAGATGTTTAAAACAATAGAGGAAGAGGAATTTCCATTGGCCATTGATGATGACTTATGACCCTGAACAAGAAAAAGATGAGAAGACATTTTCTTAGGCAGGGAGAAGAGATGGGATGACATGTTAGGTAAAAAGTTAAATCTAGGGGCCGGAGGATTAGCTCAGTGGTTCCGGCGCCTGCCTCGCAAGCGCAAGGTCCTGAGTTCAATCCCGGTAACCACATACAATGCTGGGTGTGATGACTCACGCCCACCAGCCATCAATACCACATACCACAGTGCCAGGCGTGGTGGCTCACGCCTGTCATCCCAGCACTCAGGAGGCAGAGGCAGGAGGATTGCTGAGTTCCAGGCTTGCCTGGGCTACATAGTGAGCTGAGGGCGAGCCTGAACTACAAAGCGAGACCCTGTCTCAAAAAAAAAAAAAAAAAAACCCACAAAAAAACCCCCTTAAATCTACAATTATTTGCTTAGCCATTTTCTCTACTAGTATCTAGATAGCAACTACTGGGTACCCAACACTGCACAAGACATTCAGGATATGACGATGAACGGGCAAACATCAGCCCTGACCTTGACCAGTACTATTCAAAGGATATGACGCTTCTCTTACCATCCTCAGAAGAGAGAGATTTGTGCTATTATTATACCCATGCTAATAAGAAAATTAAGGCACATGGAAGTTAAAGAACTTGTCCCAGGCCACACAAACAGTAAGTTGCGGGGCCAGCTTTTGAATACTAGTAGTATGAATCTGGAGCCCCAGTACCTACAGACTTAATCGTTCCTTATACTTGTTTAGAAATAGGCAACAGGAGCAGATGACATGAGTGTAATTAAAATTCTCCAAGTTCTCCAGCTTTTGTCATTCGCTGTCTACCTTACCGCTGAGTGGACTTTGCCATCGAATGGGAAAGGCACAATCCCTATCCCCCAAACTGTAGAGAGTCTGGTGCACTTCCAGGATTCATAAGTCTTTTAGGGGTGAGGGGAAGTACACAGTCTATTTTCCTGACTGATCAGTACTGTGCCAACTTCCCTTCTCCAAACCTAACTCTGGTCATGGCTGTCTTTACTCTCCGCTCGTATCTATTCTGTAGCGAGACAGCGTTTACTTCTTTTGTTCCTCTCCGTTTCCTCACACCTCTCCCACATCAGGACTATTTATGACATATCCTTGCAGCAGAGTTTTCTACAACTTTGAAGTTAATGAGAGGAGTCCACAGAGCAGCTCAGCATAGGCACAAATCGCACCGATTACTTGACACCAATGTCTCAAAGGTCCTTGTGAACACTTGGCTCTGG
>PVIC010018686.1:0-31315 GCA_004025085.1 Thryonomys swinderianus
TGAATGGTTTGAGGACAGTGACCTACACCTATGAATGCCTTTCAGATGTTTGATTCCTGCCAGGCGTGGTGGCTCACGCCTGTCATCCCAGCACTCGGGAGGCAGAGACAGGAGGAATCAAACTGAGGATCCTTCCTGTTCTTATGAGAGAGGAGCTAGAACCACTTAGCTGAATCCCCTGCCCAAGAATTGATTTTAAAATAGCAGAGTGACTGCTATGACATGAGTGCTTGTGCTTTTCCAAAAATCTGTTTTTTGTTTTTTGTTTTTTTTTTTCCCAAATCTAATCACTAATGTGACAGAATGAGGAATTGGACCTTTCAGGAAGGGACTGTATCACAGTGACATGGTCTCCATGGACAGTAGCTGCCATCCATTAACCAAGAGTGGTCCCTAATAAAGAAAGAAAGAAACTATGGGAAGTACATTTCCGATTTTTCTACACTGCCCAGGCTATGGCATCTTGATATCACCGCCCCTACAGACTAAGATGGTGAGCAAATTCAGGCAATAACACAGAGGAAATTTTGTTATGAAATGTTGGGAAAGACATCACCTCGGGCTGGGGATTTAGCTCATGTGGTACTGTGCCAACCTTGGATGCACAAGGCCTGAGTTCCATCCCCAGTACTGCAAAAAAAAAAAAAAAAAAAATCAAAACAAAACAAACGAACAAACAAAAAGACATCACCTTGATCTCAAGAGGAAAAAATCAGACCAGAAGTTTTCTCATCTGCTGAATGCCAGAGCATGAAGGTGAGAAGTCTTCAGCTTCTGACTCCATTTTGAAATCAGAAAGGAACCAAGCAAGGCTACTAGATTAAGTCAAATGTCAGGGTTGGCCCAGCCTTGTGCTTGCAAAGCATGTGTCACTCAGTCTTCCTGGGCACGTACAGTTTATCTGCGGAAATCCTTCTAATTAAAATACAGAACCTAAAAGAAGCATACCAATTAGAAGACTAAGCATGGCTTAGGGTTCTGTGCCTGTGTTATTCTATACCAATCACTCCTAAACACCTCTGTGCAGGTTTTTTTCTCGTACAGATTGACCTTTGAGTAGTTAAAATATGTCTATAATATGACATAGTTTATTATTAGCATAAGAGAAATTTAATTAACTTTGAGTATTCCTGTTACTTTAGATAAATTCAGTGGCATGCCCTTAGAGTGAAGTAATTGGCTTTTCCATATAATGCATATTATATTAATTATAATATGTCTTCTGAACATGACAGAACATGTGTCCCTTAAATTATCTTCATTTGAATTTAGGGAGACCAAGGTGCTACCTACAAATTTAGATTCTTTCAAAGTAGAATTTATTTCTGCTAACTTTAATTATTTATCCAGTCAAATGAATATATTTCTCTGTGATTTCACTGTGTCAAGGAAAAGCACAATATCTGCAGAGTCTAAGTAGGACCATGCAATCAAGTATGTTTTAACCCTATTGCAAAAGCAAATATAAAGAAAAATAAACTGTTAGTCAGACATGTGTTTAAATAATACTGTTTCATGACTTCACTGAATTACTTGAAGGACTTGTATAGATTTTATACTTCATGTTAAATAAGCTACACACTTTGCACACACTGAAATTCACTTAGAGTCGAAGGAGAATTGAGTATACATGTTGTCACTTAAAAATGGAGTGCTGTATGTCCTGTGTATAGTTGCCTGAGGCTGCCTGTGTTAAAGGGAGTGCTTTCATTTACTTAAAGTAAGTGTCCTTTGAAAACATCTATTTGCTCCCATACATTTCCTATATCATTTCTCTGTCTTTAAGAAAAATTTCCAAATTTATGTTTGTACATGTCATGGTAGACCAATTGTATTTTGTGCTTATCATTCCCATCAGTAAGAAGTACCAAGTTTATGACAGTGATTAGATAGATTCAAAATGGAGCTTGTTCAAGGAGTTAGATTCAGACTCTCTTCCCAGACAGATCAACTTAAGGGCAGATGGTGTGACTTGCCAAAACCACAGAAAGACTTGATTTAAAAATGTCCCATAGGGCCGGAGATTTAACTCAGTGGTTCCAATGCCTGCCTCACAAGTCCAAGACCCTGGGTTCGATCCTGGTAACCACATATAATGCTGGGCGTGGTGACTCATGCCCACCAGCTATCATTACCACGTACCACGGTGCTGGGCATGGTGGCTCAGGCCTGTAATCCCAGCACTCGGGAGGCAGAGGCAGGAGGATTGCTGAGTTCGAGGTTTGCCTGGGCTATATAGTGAGCTCAGGCCCAGTCTGAACTACAAAGCAAGACCCTGTCTCAAAAAAAAAAAAAAAGAATGTCCTGTAGATGCAGAGGCTTCAAACATCAGAGATCACACAGTTCATGACTGCTTTTATCAACACTCAAATGTATGGGAGTGCAGAGAAGCACTCATGCTAAAATAAAAGTGTTTGAAAGTAAAATATTGACACTTATGAAGTTATATGTAAAGGTATTTTCTCTAGCCTCAAAGCTGAATTTATTTTGTACATAGCATCAGTTTTGTAGAACTCTTCTGCACCTGCTACCCTTGGTGGGGCTGCTAACCAGATAACAGAGACTATCTTAATACTGAAGATGAAGTATGCAGGTTTAGGTGACAATTAAACAGCTGTCAGTGCGTCCACAAACAGGTCCACAAGCAATTCTTTGCTTTTTAAATCAATGACTACTTCATGCTGCTGAGTGGAGTTAATAATGAATATATAGTTTGTGCATGTAGTATTTATATGTTGATAGTTCAGTGGATGTTGAATATGACTTTGATTTTCTAAAGTTTGTGTAGATAGTATTTTTGAAATGATATTCAAAGACATGTCTATACTACCTACATTTTAGACTTATTACAAGTTTATGCTATGATTGTGATAGTAACTTAACCATTTAAATGAATTACAAGTCTTAGGCCTTTGAAAATAAGGGTCCAAACAATTTGAACATGGAATTAATAAAGAAAACAAAATATCATATGTTTGAAACTAATTCATTAAACCACTATGGAAGTGTAACCATAACAGATATATTTTTCTAAATATTATCACAGACAAACCAATATCTTTGGCCTAGAGTGCTTTAATTGATTAAGAATTCATTTATTTCAACAAGTACCCAAAGCACAGATAAATGAAGAGATGATGTGTGCACTGCCAATATATTAAATTTATAGCTCAATAAAGTTGTCATTTGCAACTATGTTTTTCATAAATGTGACAGTCTAATTTTTCAAGTTTTTACAGATGTTGGTTTTGACTTCTACTAAAATTGGAGAAATAACAGTACAACTCAAGCATTTTTCTTTTATTATGTCAACAATGTATATTGGATGGTGGGAGAATTTATAGCTCTATCCACTTCTGGTAGATTAGTAGTTGATATGCAAAATTCACCATGACCAACTTTTAATTTTAGAGTATGAATAAGAAATAGAACCCAAAGGAAGACAGTTATTAGAGTTAGCCCAACAGCTATCATTTAATGTTTTAGATAAGACCAGTTTGTGAAGAGAAAGTGATTACTGCATTTTGCAAGTAGGTTATTATTAAGTGATGAGCAATTTCTTGGTCTTTATAATAATAACAAAAGCTCACATTTTCACTTAAATGTAGTGTGGGGACTTTTCACATTAGGTCTCTAATCTTTTATTTGGTTAGAAATGTACATTGCTCATTACTGAAGCTGTATTTTTAATTTTAATTATAGTCATATTTAACAACACTTTTTAAAGTTCGACTCCTATTTAAGGTGAAATTACCGCTAAAGTGAAGTCACTGGTGCTTAACACGGGCTGAAAGCTTCCGTGGAAAAGGTTGTCTGCCATCATGACCTGTAGGTTGTCTGCCACAGTGACCTACAATAGCACCTCTTCCTGGAAGGAAGGGGCCCACCTCATACCGATGATGCTTTCTGCTGTCTTTACACCTAATAAATACACCAGGTTTTACAGGCCACCTCTTTGGACTTCTTTTGAAAAGAACCAACCTGCTATAAAAAATGACATTATCCTATAATTTGATTCCTTTATCTCTCCAGCTCTAGGTTGCTCTGTAGCTTACTCAGTATAAAATCATGCAGCGTGTTATTGGAATGTCGTCAGTGTAAATAATGGATCTCAGACACACAGAGAGGGACCTTCAAAGAAAATGTTATCAATACGGCTTTCACTGTTCACACTCACGCATTGGAAATGCTGTGTTCCGGACACCGAAGGCATGGAAAAGGATCGGTTTAAAAGGGACAATCATATTTACAAAACATGGAGAATTTTGAACCAGCCAAGAATGGTAAACAGGAACATGTTAATAAGCCCTATGGTTCTCCAATGTGAACACTGATTTTTCTTTTTCTCATAAAGTAAAAGGCAGTGCCAAGAGGAGTTTATAAAAACGGTGTCTCCACACTCCTTGATCTTGATACTACAGCTTAGGGGAGAAGAATAATAAATAGTAAATTTCAGTGCAAGTAATTCCCAGAAACATTATATCTCCCTGTAGTGGGTCTGGCTGCATTTTTTTCAAAGTATATGTGTTCAGTCACAATGATGCTAACACCTTTGTGATTTTTGTATTTCTAAAAATGTACAAAGAAGTACACAGAAGTATTTTTACACTTGTAAAGATTTTACATATGAAAATACTTTTTTTTCTTTTAAATGAACTGTAACTAGTAAGCAGCAATAAAATCATTATGCATTCGCACGAGTGGTTTATCTCATTCATAAACAATAGATTAGTGAGATATGGGAACCGCAAACTAAAGGTCCCACACTGACACTCGTGTGATGATAACCCTTCGCTTTGTCCACAGAGCAAATCGTTGAGCGGCCTACGAAGAGTGTACTTGGTAAACAACAGCCTGATTTTGTTCTTCCTGGTAGTGGGGATTAACCTCAGGACTTTGCTCCTGCAGAGCCTGCCCAGCACCCCCGAGAAATCTGCAACCCTGGGGAGGCTTCACTCTGAAAGGTGAAGGGAGCCTCCTCTCCGCGGTATGACACGGAGCAGAGGAAAGAAGATCTAACCAGGGAAGGTACAGGCTCATTTGGCCCTTTGTCGGTCGCTCTCCTCCCTTCTCTTTCAGGCTTTGTTCTCTGAAAAACAGATCTGCATGAACACGTGAGCACTTCTCCTACCCGTGCCATGGGATGGGCCCCACCAAGGCGAAAAAGTAGACAGGAGGGACAAGGAGACAAAACATCAACTCCTCCAGCTCTGTTCCTGTGGGACCGTCTCTCTCCTTGTTTGCAGACAGCCACTTTTCTTATTTATTTCCACTTAATTTCTGCTAGCCGCTCTTTTAGTCTATACCTTAGTGCTAGGAGGGGAAACGATTTGTCTCCGTAAGATCTGGATTACTGTATTATTCCTCCTATTATTTCTGTACCTTTATAAAGTAGCCCTTCTAAAAAAAAGTTTTATTTTCCTTCTGATAGTTCATCTGTTTTTACTGGTCTATAAATTATCCCATTGCATCCCATTGGGTCTTCCTTCCTTCCTTCCTTCCTTTCTCCCTCCACCCCCTCTCTCTCTTTCTTTCTGGTGTACGACATTTTAGCAAATATCTGCATCTAGTACCCGCAAAATAGAAATACTGGAATTTCTTTTGATCGCCTGTTTGGTGGCCTGTAGCCAAAGATGGCTTTACCTGAAAATGAGAAAATGTGAAACGTAGTCTGGTATACTCTTCTTGTGCAGAGAAGCCTTGTCTTGGTAAGAAAGACACCAGCTATATCCAAACCTGTTGAACTGCAAGAAAATGTTGTGTTTCTAGTTTGCCAAAATGAATAATGGAGCTCCTTTCACTTTTAATTGTTTTTACCAGTAATTGTAAGATGTATCTTGAGTTGATATTTGTAAAGTCTAACAGCTGGATCCATATGAATGTTCTTGTGTGTGTGTGTGTGTGGTAACTGGGATGAATATGTGAAATAATAAAATTGTTATTTAACCCCAAATCATGTTTTTATAAATAATAATAATTTTAATTTTTTATTATTATTGCCATTTCAACTTAATCCATTTTACTCATTCATTTACCTACTCTATTCTCTTCTGAAAGCAAATGATAACTGACCTTGTTTCCTTTTCTTTCCAATAAATCCCCCAATATTTCACTACTTATGATTCAGAATACCCTGAAATTTTGGCCCAGTTCCATTTTAGATTAGCCAGACACTAGCAGCTCATTGACAAACTCAAGTGGAGTTTGGAAATAAGCAACAAAAGAAAAAACATGAAAGGTCTGACAGATTTGATTTATGAGTTCAGATTAACATAATTGGAGTACATATCATAAGGATAAGAAAATTCTATGCAGAAAGATACAAGTACAATTAGTATCATTGTGCATAATACTGAATTACATCATAAAGGAATAAGGTGTAGATTTGTTAAGAAAGCTTAACAGTGCACTATAAAGAAATCTTAAAAAAAAATAAGAACATTTAGTCTAAGGATCAAAAGGTATAACTTAAGTGAACCTGTACCAGCTCTGAGGTATTCTCCTGAGAGAGTCAGTGGGGGCCCAAAATACCTCATTTGCTCACAATGGAGTGAACCTAAAAATTTGAAATAATTTCTTCAGACAAAGATTAAAACCAGTACATGAATTATATTTCAACCTTTTATGTTCACATTTCATTTTAAATCATATACATGCATGTATAACTTGAAAGCATTCTAGGTGGAACAAATGGAGTTATTCAATTCTGAAGACCAGATATTTAAATTTCTCCTGCTTGAACTTTATATAAATACAATGTCAAAGCAGGCTGTGTTTCTTTTAGGCAGAAAAATTTATAAAAGGGTATGACGGTCAAATTTTTAAAAAATCTCATTGGTATTTGACCAAAGATTGAACTATAAAACACAGAAATGACCCTTTTATTGGGTAAATGAAAACTTTCATCACCATGACTAAAAGAAGGCCTGGCTCTACCTCAGTTTATCATCTACCAGGAATTTGAATCTCTTTTAATATGATCTGATGCATAAATCTCATTATATCTGATTTCTCTTAGCCTCTTCAGTTAAATAATTCTCTTTCAAGCATGCCAATCTCTGAATTAGCTTTGCTGGTGTTGCCAATAAAATGGGTGAAAGACCCTTAGCAAGACCCATCCCCTTTCCTCCTCTTTGTGATGGTAATAAAAGGGCTCCTCGATTGGAAAGATCACACATGCCCAACACACCTCATAATTTGTGATATTTATTTTTGCTCCTCAGTTCTGATTGGATTGTAGACCCAGTGAGGAATCCTTTTCTCTCTGGGAAGTAAACAGACGCCAAAATAACCTCTACTGAAAGTTTTTAAATTAAACATTAAGCTTAGCTAAACTCTGCTTGCTGAATTTATTTTCAAATAAAAAGATAAAGAGTTTTCTAGAGTTTTGTTGTCAATGTTATTGCTAAACTAGAAATATTCTCATCTGATATGTAAAGTCATCCTACCAAAATGCTCAAAAGAGGTAAAAATGATTCGTGGGACTTTAAAAAGAGGTAGTTAGGCTGATTCTAGATGCTCAGGGTGAACAGAGCTACAACACCAGGTAGATTCTGTAGAAACTGAGTATGTCACCAAGAAGTAGCATTATCTTAAGTCTCTACATGACTGAACACATACTGAATGTTAGACCCACATACATATTGATCTTCTGTTTCATATCGTTCATACTTAATGCATTTAATGTTCTCATAATAGATGCCGGCTTAATTATAAACTTTAAATAATCAAATCTTCATACTTCTTGCCAAATGCAAATACAAATGGTATCTAGATATTCCTTTTTTCACCTTCAAATATTTGCCAGACTGAAGGTATTCATCTTTACATATCAGCAATGAACAATGTGCTATGTATTTCTAAAAGAGTCAAGAGATAATATCTGGAAAAATTAAGAGCAGTATCATTTCAAAACATTTGTTCCTATATTGGATAAATTATACAGTTAAAATTTCAGTTGCCTTTGATAAAATTTAACAAATAGCTGAACATCAATCTAAAAACTATCAATGATTAGCATTGGTCAGGATAAAAATTCATTTCTTAATTATAAATTTAACTAATGAGATTTTTGTATCTCTGAAGTATTCTGAACTTCAATTTGGCATAAAAATAATCTTCCACTCTCATTTTTCTCTTTCTGATGGACTATGTTATAAAGAGATAAGAAGTGTAATGATTAGATTACTTCTGAAACAATCCAGATAGCTGAATTGTCACAATGGAACCTAATAATAGAAATAGAAATATGTTGCTTCATAGTCTTTTGTATTCTTTGTTATACAGTTTGTAAAATTCTGGACTAAGGATATCATAATTTTCACTAATATAATAGGTTATTTCAGCCTTGAGTTCATTAATGCAAATTAATTGCCTAAGTAATAACTTGTAAAATGCAAATAACTATGAAAATTAATTAATGGATTCTGTTAAAAATTTAAAAATAAGCGTTATTAGTTATAATGAATATATATGTTGTTTTCCTTTATAAAAATTAATGAATTTTTTTCAGGACATAAACTACACTAAAAATATGTTGTTAAAATTTTCCTTCTTTAAAAATGTTAGATCTCACAGAAGTCAAATTTCATACACTATATTTATAATTGATGCATATTATATATTTACAGAGTCTTCTGCATGATGTGTTTAACAATAAATGTAATTTGGATTATCTTTTTTCCTTTTTTTTTGGAGACAGGATCTTGCTTTGTAGTCCAGGCTGGCCCTCAGCTCACTATGTAGCCCAGGCAAGCCTCAAACTCAGCAATCCTTCTGCCTCTGCCTCCCGAGTGCTGGGATTACAGGTGTGAGCCACCATGCCCGGCTGGATTATCTTTTTAGCAGTCTCCTGGTACATGATGGGCTCTATGTGTTTGTTTCTTTTTTTTTTTTTTTTCCTTTTTGCAGTACCAGGGATTGAACTTGGGCCCTTCTGCTTCCAAGGTAGGCGCGGTACCACTTGAGCTAAATCCCTGGCCTGTGTTTGTTTCTTTTAATGAGAGCATTTACAGTGAAGCACACTGTGATCTAGCACTGACATTGAAGAGTCATATCTTGTAACCTGACCTGCTACAATTTACGTTATGTCCTCAGCTTTCTTATCTAAAAAAGTCACTTATAAATAACTTTTTATTATAAAACAATGTCTTTGGTTCTTAAAGCACTTCTGGAAATAAGAATAGTGTTCGGGACATTTAAACTAAGTTATCTATTCACTCATTCAGAGGCAGCTGGAAGCTTCCAGAAGAGAGAGCTGACTTCCCTTTTCTGGTGAATGAGTGTAGAATCCAGTAGCACTTCCTCTCAGTATGAGGAAACAGAAATCTGCTCTATTCGCAATTTTGCAGGCACCCTGATCTCAATGTTGGGTATCTTTAAAAGAAGCAAAGATAGTAGAGATCTTTCATCGCTTAGCTTTTAATTTTATATCAAAGTTATGGAGAGGGTTTCAGTCATTGATTCGATCAGGTGATTGCTTGAAGCATACTATATAGGTTTGCCATAGAATTGATTGCTAGAAAACATCAGTAACCAGGACCAAGAATCTCACAGTCAAGTGTGGACAGTGACCACATTCTGACAACTCTCTGACCTATTACTACCCTCTTGAAATGAGTTGCAACTAAAATACATGCTAAGCTCTCAATGTTACTTTGTTTCTTCTTCCTTTGGATATCTAGCAAATTCTAAAGATTTCTGGAATAAGTCAAATAACTTCTGTACTACTTGAAGACTTTTCCAGAAAGACTGTATCTCCCAGTAGCCTGGGTGAAATTTGGACTTCTTTTTATTTATTTTCTATGTTACACAGCACAACCTTCACATGAATTCATGCTACAGCCCTGACTAAAGTTGTGCCACATTCTTTTCCTTGTTCTCCCGCCAGAAAGCAACCAAAGAGTAAGATTTTCTCTCTGAGTATTGAAGTGTCACTAAAGCCTGTGTCAGAATTCAGCAGAATATACACTGGAAGAAAGCAGAGAAATAAAATGTAATGAAATACACATCCTGGGATGTGAGTTTGCACAGTTTCTTTGTAAGTTTCCCATAACAGAATTTCAGTCTTGCTGGAATGTGGATGCTAATAATAGCCATCCAGAAGAGTTGCTGTCAAAATATTAGATTTGAAAATACTGCAGTAATTTCTTTTTAAAACATTAGAATCAAGTCCTTTGTCATCCAAGGCATAAACAAAACACAAGCAAAGGACATCACAGGCAATCAAGACTAAGCAAGTAGCACTTAAAGTCTTTGTTAAGATACAGTTTCCCAAAGCAGTCGGGGAGTATGCTTCAGCCTCTTGAGGTTGTCATGTGACAGCTTAGGTTAAATAGAACAAAAGGGATGATCTGTTGCCTGGAGGCCAGATGGGGCACTTTCAGGCTGGTATCTGTCAAGATGGGAAGAAGATAATACTACTTTCCATGTTGCACAGTGAGGCCAGAGCAGCAGGAAGCAGCCGGGTTGAAAGTGCACAGCTCACATGCTTCCTTGAGGCTCCTCCATCCTCAGAACAATGCACACTCCTCTGAACATTGGCTCATTGCATGGAAACAAATCACGCACACGCGTGCACACACACACACACACACACACGTACAGCAGAGCAAAGAGAAAAAGACTCAAAGTCATTTGCAATAAAATTGAAGATATATTTAAACTTCTTACCTTACCAAAGTAACAATGTCTGAATTCATTTCAATTGAATAGGCCAAAAATAGTGACTACAGTGAAAATGTGATTTTAAGGGAAGTCTCTTTAAAGCAATAGCATTAATTTTAAAGGAGAAATAAATTATTCATAATCTAATCACTCAAAGATAAAAAATTATTATTGCATGTAATTATAGTATTTATGCACACTTCCACAATAAATTTTGAATATATTAGTTTATTTTAATTATTATATAAATATCATTTTTAGTTTTGTCTTCGTTGCCAAACAAGATTCCACAATGTCTATGGATTTTGCTATGTTTATTTTAAGAAAATTCAGGAAGGGGTAGGGATTTAGCCTTTTGGTTCTAGGGCCTGTCTCACAAGTTCAAGGTTATTCACGTACTGTGAAGTTATTTTAGAGAGGAAATAATTCATATGTTATAGATCTTACACCCAGTGGTTCAGAATGGAATTATACATAGCAATAGAGCCTTTAAAGGGGTAACTATATCAAAATGGTACTCGGAGAAAAACCTTATTAAATATGAAGAGAGATACAGGGAGACAGAGAGAGACAGACAGACAGACAGACAGACAGAGACAGAGAGACAGAGAGAGTCTAAAGAAACCAAGTGGACCAACACCATGACCATGTATTTCTAGCCTTCAGGAACAGTCCCCCAAGTCTGTGGTATGCCACATCCATGCTTAACTAAATCCTACTCTTCCACCATACAGGCTACCTCATATGAATTATTATAGGAAGAGGCAGGAGAGACATTGGTTTAAAAAATACATCAAAGATCTTATACTTGTACATTTTTACAGAAGAATATATACAAAATTGTAGAATATTCCAAAGTTCTTGGAAATAATCCATGTAACTAAGGATTCTGAAACATAAATATAAGCTTTCTAATTTCCAACTTTATCTTATAAAGATGTATGTTGACAAATCAGAAATGGAATTCACTATATGACTTAAATTACATTCTTATTTGATAGAAGCATATTTCAAATCTCTGCTATGAAATATATATATCTTTATGATTGATAAAATAATTCTGGATGTCAGCACCATTGTAAATGCATATATTATGTCAGTTTCACGTTGAGATGTGCAAACTGAGGGACAGGCAAATATGGGACACAAGCTAAAGCAGGTTGCTATCAATACAGATTGATATCAGTATAATGCAATATCACCATTGAAAACTCACAAAACCATGAATGGCACTGAAACTAAGTGGCAGGACTAGGATGTAAACATGGAGATACTCTAAAGTATGACTGATCACTTTACAAGATTATGATGGAAGGAGAAAACTTAGAATAAAAATACTGTTGAGGAGAATTATGCTTTCTGGATTTTTATTTTCCATTTGATATGCATTGCCCTGGATATTACTGCTCTACTTTTCTAGATAGAACTAATTTACAATTTTCCTTGTTGTCTCTGAAAGATTTAACTTTTTATGTGACTTTAAGACAAGTGTAACATTAGCAGAGGGACGCTGGTGTGTCTTTACTGAGCATGTCCACTTCTCCAGAGAGACACAGTAAGGCTGAGGACCTCTATACATTTCCAACTCTTTGTAGAACTGTTCTCAGCACATTCCATTGTTTCTATATTGAAGGGGAAGAGTTAAGCTGTCTTAAAGCTCACAGTGCTAAGTAGGATGAGGAGACACCATAGAGAATACCTATCTATATGATACAAGAATAATGATGATGAAGAAAAAAGGTATTATACAGAAGCTCCTTGACAGGCATATGAGAGTGTGTCTATGCATCTCACTTGACAAGGTGGTCATCTTATACAGACCCCTAGAGATGCGATTGGTTCATAGGCCACTCTGTACCTTATTGAACTAATCCAGTGATGGAATGTGTTAGAAGATGGATCAATTAGGGGTGCATCACTGGGGGCACGCATGGAAAGATATGTCTACCCCAGCACCATTTCCCTGCTCTGCTTCCCAATTGCCATGAAATGAAGAGCCTTATTCTGTCAAAATCCTACACCCTAATAATTTTGCCTTGGAGCCAGCTGACTATGAAGTTCAATCCTTGAAATTATGAGCAAAATAAATAGGTCCTCATTTCAGTTGTATATGCTGGGTATTTGATCCAGGAAGGAAAAATTAACCAGAAAAGCAGTACTACTGTGGTGAAGTAAGTAATTGTTAAGACTGCATTTGACCATATTGTTTAGCAGGATTTGTGGCTTGCTTTCTTGAAGGACTTTGGAAAGAATTAGACATGTAGCCTAGAGAAAAGCTCTATTGTATTGCAAGCAGAGACTGAGTGATTCTGATAGAAGATCACACCACAATGTTGACAGAAAAACAGACAGTAAAATAAATCTTATGTAAAGTTTCAGGTGGGAAGAAGATGTCATTGACAATGGACTAGAGGCCATGTGTGGAAAAAAAATGGTTTATGTTTTGTCCATTTCCTGGGAAAATGAGAGTTTAAGTGTGAATTTAAAGGCAGTGGACTAATTTGAGAAAATTTCATGATAGCCCAAAGTTCAGGCTGTAGTGTGTATACAGATGGATACCTTAGGTTATGTTTATAGTGAAAATTTGGAGCAAAAAGTAGAGGGAAAGTATTTGAAACACTTAAATTGCAGCTTGTAAACAACTGTGTGTAATGTTTGACCCAAAGGAGGTGGTTGAAGAGATTACAGCCATTATGAAGATGTTGAGCAATTTGAACCAAGATGAGAAGAAAGCTGACTTGAAGCTATCTCAGAAACTTGTAAAATCTTACTAACTATAAGCTCAAGATATAAAATCTTGATACGGTGGCCAGCCTGTAATCCAAGAACTCTGGGAGACTCAGAGAGCAGGATAAGTCAGGGGGTTACAACTTGCAACCCATCCTGAAAAGTATAGCAATTTAGTGAGACCAAGTCTTCAAATAAAAACAAAAACATAAAAGAGGCTGAGGATATAACTTAGTGAGAAGACCCTGAGTTCATTCTTCAGTACCATAGACAAACAACAAATTAACTGCAAAGATTTCCTTGAGGAGAAGAAGCCCTCCTTTCAGAAAGGCTACTTAAATAATTTATTCTGTAGGATTCATTTCATCTTGCTTAACCAGCTAAGCACTTAGAGGCCATGGAAGCTGTGGTCAAAGGGGTTTGGGGAATGGTGAACAGCTTTTGTATTATTGATAGGATACTGATTGTTTAGCCCCAAAGAACTCAAGGGCCACAAAAGTGGGGAAGCTTCTAGTCAGATTTCAAAGAAAAGCCTTGGAAAACAGGCATTGTGATTCCTGAGGGAAGGTGCACATCTGTAGAAATGAAGGTAGGTGCTCGAATTAAGGGTACATGATTATTAAATCACTACACATGATGTAGTAGTTTTGTACCATTCTAATCCCAGTCATCTAGATGGAATAGAAGAGGAAAATGCCTTGGAGAAATCTCTCTCCCTTGCTGCTATTGCTACAATGGGGGTGTCATGAGCTCACTTTTTTGTTATTGATATTGCCTTGGGCATGTTATTTTCTCCTCTGTGAGGCCTGTTTATCCTCTTTGCATTTGAATCAGTCAATTATGGACTGAAACTTCTATGGACTGTAAGTCAAATAAACTCTTTCCCTCTACTTCTGGCTGTTGAGTATTTTGTCTCAGCAATGAGAGAATAGCAAAAGCTGAACTCAAGTGTACTAAAGTCGGAAACTGGATGTGTCTGTAAATACTGAACATTCCCTTCCTTGTTTTTTTCTTAGTGTCCTCGGTTTTAAAGGAGGATAAGATTGAAGAAGTAAATTTAGGACTCATAAACGTTCTATTGGAGACACTGCTTACATGACAAATAGCCCTATGTTGTAGAGCTAAACATCTGAATGCAGTTCTGGTGCAAAGTTTTAAGAGAATCAAGGAGTTAGATACAAAACCTGAAGACAGAGCTGTAACTTCATCCTGCCTTCATTTGCCCAGGAAGGGTCTGAGTCCTCCCTACAGAGGGTCTGGAAGCCCAGCTCTGTCATGAAAAGACCCTGCTGTAAACTCAAGATCCCTGTTCCCTCTTGGGTTTCTACTAGCTTTCCTAGAGGGAAATGTCAATAGTTTCAACTGCCAGACAACATGTAGATGAGGCACACTAACAAAGATCTACTATAATATTATCTTCCATTAGTTGCAAGACTAGTTTAGGGTCCTTCACCAATATAATTTAAAGTAGTACACCATCGCATGTGATGGTAAAAGCAAAAATGGAAGCAAAGCTTATGTATATAGAGAAGTGGGGTTACTAGGGAGGGCAAGGGAATAAGAAAAGAGGAAAATCCAGATATATCATGTACAGGTACAAATTCTCAATGTTGAATTTGATCATAATGTATACCTAAAATGTACCAATCACTCAATAAATGAAAAAAAGAATAAACTGGTATAATACTTGAGATACATGCTATTAAATCTATTCTGTATTTTCATGGAGACAACTGTTTTTTTTTTCTTTTCTCCCCCCTCTCCCAGAAGTCATTTAAGTCCACAGAAAGCACATCTATTAGAAAACAATTTGACTTCCTGTAGCATCACTTCCTGTGAGGTAACAGTACTCATAGACAAAGTGAATCTTTTTTAAGCTCTTTGTCATAGGCACATCTGAACCGTACACTGTGTCAACGTTCAAGCTCTTGCCACATGAAGTCATTTTGGCTGCTGATTCAAAGCATGGAAAATCTAGACTATTTTGGGCAGAGAATGGGAGGGGAAAGGAAACAATGTCTTTCAAGCATTTGTAAAATGTCTTACTGGGCAACATGTTCAGAAAGATTTGCAAGCATTTCTTGGATGTACGGAGTAGAAATCAGTCAAAAAAAAAAAAAAAAAAGCACTCTGAATGTCCAATGCATGCCAGGTGTCATTTTTGACACTATTGGAAACACAGGGTCAAAGGATTTTCTTCATCGTAAAACAATCTGTGTCCCTGCTGTTGTAGCAGTGATGACAATTACAGTAACTGTGCCGGGCCTGCTGTGTCCACAGGGCTGGGTTAGCTTCAGTGGCTCTCAAAAGTCTCTTCTACTTGAGCACGATGTGGAGGAGATTAATTTTATCCCCTCTAGAGATGCATCCCTCTCTGGACAGGGCAGCTCCAGTGGAATTCTCTGGCTTCCTGGCAGCTCCTTTAAAAGTTTGCATTTTTTTTATTGTGTCACTTTTTGGTTCTCCTTGTACATTTTTAGTAAATAATGAACACAATTAAGAAAAGAAATACTGAACACAGGATAGGGTCCCGAAAGTGTGCTACATTGTTTGAAAAGGTGAATCCTCCTTTGACCCTTCCGTTGTTTTTGTTGTTGTTGTTGTTGTTTTCAGAGAAAACTGAGAATGGTAACCAGCTTGGAGGATTCATTCACAATTACTAAACTGACATGTGGAAGATCAAGAACTAGGACTTACTGCCTATTTTTGTCTTGTCCTGCTTTTTGTTTTGTTTTTCATATCACTGTAGGGCTGTGTGTTTCTGCACACAAAGCCATGCGAAGGGGACCCCAAGTCTGCTGATTTAGAATCATACCTTTTCCATGCCTGCTGGGACCGAAGGGTGAAAGAAAAGTTCTCAGCCAACAGAGAAGCGCGACTGCTTTGATTTACTCTGCGCTGACGAAGCCCAGCACCTTCTGACCATTTCGTGAGACCAATGACAGACAACATGCAGATGCTTGTGTGACAGTTTTATGGATGAATTTATAGAATTTCTTAATTCTATATGTAGATATTTACAAAATTTTTTTTCAGGTAAGCAGAAGCCTTGTTTAATTTATAGTCATATCCTTACTATCTAAAGTCATGTTGGTTGATTAATGATCTCTGCCTTCATTAAGAATGAGCAATAATTTAAATTCAACTATGCAGTTAGACAATAATTTTATATTGATTTCTTTTGGTATGTCCCTATTTGGTATGTACTTATTTCTTTTGGGGTGTGTGTGTGTGTGTATGTATTCATTCATAGCTTCCATTAAATTGACTTGTTCTCATCAGCATGAATCAAAGAAAACGCTGAATTTGTACATAGTCAGTAAGAAGTAAAGAAATGCAAAAAAGTATAAATTGATAGTATCTTTCACAGGATATAGATTTCACATAAACCTTTGTAATAAGCATAATAAATTGCTTGCAATTTGCTAATTATAAGTAAATTGCTAATAAGTAAATTGGACTCATTATTCTCTTCTACCTTGATCTCAAGAACAGAAGTTAGAGATGGAACGTTGTGATTACTTTCTACTTTCATTGTTTTCTTCTCTTTGAACCACAGCTCCCTGCTAAAACTGTGAGTGGAAAAAGAAAAAAAGGTCTTCTTAAGCTCCTAAGAATTGGTAAGTGTAACTAAAATTCATATCTAGTAAAAGGCCTTTTAATTAAAGCCCAAGTTCTTTGTTTTCTTATTTTTCATTCTACTGTTTTTTGCCATAACCTTGGTAGGTTATTTCTCTAAACTTTGAGGTCCCCATGATTCTTTGCCCTCAAATATTCAAAAATTCTCCCTAACTTTAATAAATTGTTAAATCCTCAGGACAAGCCTCAATACCTCCTTAATTGAGTTTACAGCTATCTGTGGAATCATACAGCCCAGGACAACTCCATAGAAGCCACCCAGATTCCTTGTTGTGACTCCTGTTTCTTTGTGGGTTATCACTGCAGGTCATGCTCAGAGTCCAGAGGGCAGGTGCATAGCTTGGCAAGGCCCTACCTTCACTCCCTGCCCATCTGCAAAGCCAGAAATGAAAGCCAAGGCTGTGATATGCTTCTGTTCTCTCTGACCTCCCTTTCTGTTATCTTCTGCCTTCTTTTATAGATTTGAAGGGGTCATGATGTGGTGACAATTCTTCTAGATAACCCAAACCAATCCTGTGTGGTTCTATGTTAAAATAAGCTTATTATGGGGCCAAAGTGGAGGAGGAGAGAAGGGGATAGAAGAGAATTAAGATGTGTTACATACATGCACCCACTCCCAGTGAGATATGTAGTCATTATGCGCTGGGAACGTGTACTGACAAAAATAAGGAGAAATAGATTAAAGCAATTAGCCGATTATTAACATTTGTTGAATCTGGAAGAGCTTTCACCCTGTGAAGTAAGCATGTCTTACTTGAAGGCAGAGGCCACTTGGCTATTAGAGCAGGAATTTAGTCTGTCTTAATTCAGAAGGAGGCTCTGAACGTGAAGAGGATGTTGTGCAGCACAAGGGGAAAGGACACAGGACAATGGGTTGGAAGAAGTTGTTTTGTGCTTCTCTCTGAGTGCCTATGGGCAGAGAAGCCCTCAGCACCTGACGGGGCATCATAAAGGTCCAGGCTGCTTCAGATACCCACAGTCCCTGTTTTGGAATTTAGAAAATAATTTTTCTTTCATACTTTGCTGTCCTCCAACTTGAATTATGGACAGAACTGCTTGGTTTAGCTTCTTCAAAAGCTCCTATTTTCTCCATGTTTTAAATGTTGAATTACTGGTAGATGCTCTTCTGAAGCCTCTGCAGTGTTAGGAGGACATGGCACGCAGTCAGGGGTTGGAAGCAGACGGGGCTAAGCCTGGGTTTCAGGCAGCAGTGGAAGGATCTGGAGGGCAAGCTGGCAAAGAATGACAAAAGAAAGGGTGTGCAACAAGCCGTGCCTCGGATCATTTGAGAGACAAGGAACAGAGGGAGTCAGCAGGCGAAGGAGTATGAAACAGGGTCATAGAGGAATGCAGGGCAGGCTGGATCCTTCAGAACCTGGGAACCTTGCAGGCTGCAATAGAAGCTGCAGTGGGCAATAAATGGAATACAAAGGCATGAAGGTTGCTGTCTACAAATAACATAATATAATGATTTCTATTCATAAAGGATGAGTTAGCTCCTTTGCACTGTGGAAAAGTAATATGTGAAAGAGAATTTAATTAGAATTATTTTTCTATTCCAGCAGGATGCTAATCATATTTGGCAAGAATATAGTAACAAAGAAAGTAGGGAGTGGTAATTTGATTTTGATGATGAATTAGAGGGCAAGGGATACAATGAATAATTAAGAGATGTTTGGAAGAGTAAGAAATGTTATTATCCTCAAGAAATAACAAAGAGAGACAACTGATTTGTGTGAATAAATTATGCAAAGAAACAAACTAATAATTTGAGGCTTTAGGATGTACCACTTGTGGGCCGGAGGGTTAGCTCAGCGGTTCCGGCGCCTGCCCCGCAAGCGCAAGGACCTGAGTTCGATCCCCGGAAACCACATATAATGCTGGGCGTGGAGACACACCACCAACAATCAACACCGCATACCACAGTGCCAGACGTGGTGGCTCACGCCTGTCATCCCAGCACTTGGGAGGCAGAGACAGGAGGATTGCTGAGTTCGCGGCGGCTTGCCTGGGCACCATAGTGAGCTCAGGGCCAGCCTGATCTACAACGCGAGACCCTGTCTCCAAAAAGCAAAAAAAAAAAAAAAAAAAAAAAAAAGATATACCACTTGCTGGGTGTATTTTGGAATATTTGGTGCAGCAACTGAAAAAAGGTACAGTTTGAAGAGGGGTCACTGTCCAGGTCTTTACACTGGATATGTTGTATTTGAGATGCTAGTAAAATACTGAAGAGAAAAAGTCAAACAAGAGGTCAGATGGAAAAGTTGGGAAATCAGGAAAAACACTGGGGCTAGAATTTTGGAGTTGAGGATCATGGCTTCTTGCTCACTTTGACAAATACAGGACTTCAACTGTAGTCAAGAAAGCCATGCAGTGTTAACTTTGGCACACTTTAAAGCATCTAACCTGAACTCACTCAGAGGCCTCATAACAGGACTCATCTTTCTTGTTCATCTTTTCTCTACCACAATTTCCATTTCCAGTGATATACAGTGTGGATATTTTCTGAGAGCTACCAATTGGCCAGTTCCCATCATGGGTCTTCTCATACCAAGGTTAGATGTACTGTTTATTCAACCCCCAAAACCATCAATATCAATATTCTACAGCTGCAGAATGAAACTCTACACTGCATTTCCTGAAATCTGTAATGTATTAATAAGTAAATCATTTATCTGGGAAACTTTCTGTCACATTTTACTGATGTATATATGTTGCAGAGTCTTTCTCAATGATTAATAAAATTGTATACTTATTAAACATGTTTCTTCATGCATATCCTTTCTTTATTAAGACTTAACTAGGTTCTGCTGGTGCTTTGAGGGGGTTAAAATATAGAGCTTTAACTATCTTCAAATGTTACCTAAAATGTAAAGTCTTCCAATAACCAGTTTTGAAATGTTTCATTATATTGCATGATCACGTTGGGTAATTTGTTTATGGAAAAATTACTGACTTTAATTTATATAATATTCTAGAGTTTTGTTTTGCCTTCAATTTGGCTTACATCCTTCCAGAAATATTTACTCAGTTAAGTATTATTTATAAATACTGTTGAGCACACAAAAATACATTCATTAAGATAACATATGAATTATATATTAATTCTTTCAATACATTAATAAAACCATATATGTATTCTGCTAAAAGGTTTATTAGAAAAATATTATACAACCCCCCCATACCTGGTATCTCCCAAAATCTTCAATGAGGTTTTACCAGCATATTTATTCACTTAGCAAAAAATGATGCCACATGTTTTATAGTGTGAAATATGACAGCAAAACTATCATAGGCTTATGTTTCCTTCTTTAAAATTTAGCAGGAAGAACATGTTTTCTAATTGAGAGTCCTAATAACCTTAGTGTATAACATTTTTTTGTTTCTTTAAGTGAAAAACTTCACATTATCGTTTAAAGAAAGCACTTTCCAGTTTCTCTTTGGCATATCCAAATAGCTATTATTGTACTCTCTTCATCAATATTAAATGCACTAAAGGTCATCTGAACACAGTACTACCATGCCATGACAGTTGACCTGGTAACAAACAGAGATACTACATTACTGTGGAGTGTGTGTGGCACATATAGGCTTGATACACTGGTTGAAAATGCAAATCTTATGTTGGAAGAGCAAAAGTACATGAAACTCCATCATGCTAGTAAGAAATGCATGCAAGTAAAAACTTACTGTGCATTTCTAAATTTTCCATTTAATATTTCAGGTCATCTCTGACAATGACAAATGAAACCACAGAATGCAAAACTGGATACAAATAGACTCACCAAATTCATCAGCTGAGTCAAATGATGAAGTCAATTACTAAACCAAGGGAGAGAAACTATAATAAACATATATATATATATATATATATATATATATATATATATATATATATATATGTTTTGTGGCAAACTACAGTTAATCAATTTGTATTAAATATAAATCAAAGAGGCTGCAAGAATTCTCTCTGATAATCAGTACCTGCAGTTGCATCGTGACTCATTGAGTTATCAGTGTAGCACACGTTATATTTGAGATATTAAATACGAATGTGGATTTGCTGAGAGGGAAGCCTCATAGAGTTCAAGCGGAACTCTGAAGTGGAAATATAGATTCAGTAAACACCGGCACAGAGATAGGATTAAAGCCACGACACTAACTGAGATCAGGCAGGTATGGTGGACTATGGAGGAAAGGAAGGGGTAGAGGCTGAGGACACTGTGAGGAATAAGCCCAGGGCCCTTGGGTTTTGAGGTTAGAGAGATACACAGGGAGCAGGACTTAGACATCTAGAAACAAAGGAGAAAAAAATGGCCTTGTGTTGTTTTGCGGGCCACTCATTATACACAAATAAAGCATGTCTGGAGAATAATAAGGTGGGCACTCAAAAACGATTGAGTTATGTGATTCTAATTGTTGAAGTAAAATAGAGGATTAGACCAGCTTCCTGGGGCTAATACTGCTTTGAAATCCAGAACTTTGAAATCAAGATGTCTGTGGAATTATATCCCCTCTGAAGGCTCTCCAGGAGGACCCGTTCCGTTTGCCTTTGTCAGTAGCTGGTGGATCGTAGTTACTCCAGATGGTTCAGTTTGTGGTGGCTTCAATACAAATGCTCTTTTCAAAATCACGTGGTCTTTTCTCCTCTAACTGTGATATGTTTCTGTTTTCCCTTTTTATAAGTACTTGAGCTGTTGGACTGGGGTCTGCACTAAAACACTGTGATCTGATATAAAAAATTCCACCGTTACAGGTCCTCTTTCCAAATGCCTTCTCCTGAGAATCCAGAGGAATACGAGCTCTGGCAGATCCTGTTCAACGCACTGCAAGGAGCAGAGTTATTCATCTTGGAATGAGCTACGTGGAGCTAGCTACTGACCTTAAAAAGAAACAGGGAGTGAAGAAAGACAGAACCACTTAGGCTCACGACAATGCGCCTCAGCCCAGAGCACAGGAGGTGTATTCTGGGTAATAGCAGTCCCGAGGCAGAGCAGCAGGGAAGTCTGGCGGTGAGATGAAGTGAACTTGTGAATTTCTCTTTTGATTGCTTCAGATTTCCCAGCAAAGTAGGACACAGTCCAATAACCTTACAGCAAAATAGCTTGTTCATAGCAGCTCAGTTTGTGATAGCTCAATCTTGGAAACAACCCAAATGTCCATCAACTAGAGACTGGATAAAGAAGATTTTTTAATGGAGTATTATTCTGCCATAAAGAATGACAAGATTGATTTATGTGCAAATGGAGATACTTGGAGGATATACTAATAAGTGAAATAAATAGTTCACAGATAGGCAAATACTGGATCTTCTCTTTGATATGAATACCTGTAGATGCAAACGAGCTCTAGAAAGTATGACAGTTTTTATAGAATAGGAAATTTCCATAGGAAATTTGGTGTGGGAATGTAATGAGGAGAAGGGATAAACATGATTCAGAAAGAAAATAAAGAGTATGTATAAAGGGGGTGGGGAGGTCTGGGTAGGTAGGGACATGGGTAAAAATGAGAATTAACTTGTGTCATATACTGGTACAAATTCCCCAATTTTATATGTGATTGTGAGATGTATATAAATTGTACCAATAAAGAATTCAATTAAAAAATAGCTAGCAATGCAACAGGAAGCAAAAATTTACAAATATTTAATAAAGATGAAGAAAACATGCCAGTCTTAGAAATGTACAGACATCGTAAGATAATATGAGTTGGCTTATGAACAATAAGAGTTGGAAATTATCACAACTCTCAAAAAATTTTGCAATTGCTAATGAAGATAAAGGGAAAGACTGATGAGATTAAATAATGAGGGATTTGGAAAGTTCTTTAATAATTTGTATGTAAATAATTTTAAGTTCCAAATATTAATAGACAATAGAAACAAAAATAGTAGTTTTTAATCCCTACTCAATAGAATGGTAACATATAGTTTCCTATTTTCCAGAAAGGAATCATTAAATGATCATTAAATGCAGGCAGAATTATTTAAATATATTTGTTTGGTTCATACATGTTTTTGAGTGTAATTGAAACTAAGTAATAGAGTAATATAGAAAATGAAACAATCACCATCTAACTTTTTTGACGTATTTCATTTTTTTAAAAAAGGTAACAAATCTACAGTATCATCTCAAATACAATATTAATTAATAATTTACCCTGGTTAGAACATTTATTATTATTGATGGCTGATCTTGAGAATTCCTTACAAACGGAAGGATAAATCTGACGTAGTGGCACAGACCAGTAACTTCAGTACTCTACGATGCTGAAAGAAGAGGATTTCAATTCAAGCCACCCTAGGCAAGTTAACAAGACTCCCAAAAAGGTAAAAAAAAAAAAGGCTGGTAATGATGTTTAGTGTAGCAAAGTGATCTTTGAATGTTATTAACAATCACACATTAGTATAAATAAATGTAACATGGAGTGAAGATAAACGTCAGGTCACCTAAGCATAGATAACAATGTGCTGATTGGTAGATATAATGATAATATGTGTTTATTAATTTTATTATACATTTTTACGGGAGCTATGCACCCCTTGGTTCTAAGAAGAGATCAGGTACATTATCTATCTTTCTGCCTGTCACACATAAGGCTAGATATATAATTAAACTTGCTTTTTATTCACATTTATATCTAAAGATTAATATGGCTTCATGGATAAAATTAAAATGTATGACAAATCTGAGACATATAATTCAGCAGACGCACGTGGTGTAAAGCATGTAAGTCTACCCACAGGTGCTGTTTTCACAGACTGGTTATCTGCGCTGTTCCAGAACACCTGTGTTCGAATCCTACATCCTGCGGAGGCGTTGGGAAGCGGGGCTCGTGGGAGGTGGTTGGTTTGACCTGAGGTCGCGAGCAGCAGCCCTGATGAGAGAGAGCGGACAGCGTCCTGCCTCTGCCTGCTCTGCTCCGCCGTGGAGAGCGCAGGGAGAAATCTGCAGGCTGCACCTGGGGTGGGGGGAGGGGGAGGTCAGGGCCCTCCCCCGAGCCGGACATACTGGAGACCTGATCATGCACATCCAGCACCCAGAACTGGAGGAGATAAATCTCTACTGTTCATCAGCCACAATGTCTATATTTGACTATGGCAGTACAAATGAAGACAGACTTTAGATGTATGAGTAAATGCACTTACAGCAAAATATATACATTTTTAAGTATAACAAATGTCAAGTGGGGCCAGAGATTTAGCTCAGTGGTTCTGGCGACTGCCTCGCAAGTGCAAGGTCCTTAGTTCGATCCCGGTGACCACACAGAATGCTGGGCGTGGTGATTCACGCCCACCAGCAATCAGTACCACATACCACAGTGCCGGGTGTAGTGGCTCACGCCTGTAATACCAGCAACTCAGGGGGCAGAGGCAGGAGGATTGCTGAGTTCGAGGCTTGCCTGGGCTACATAGTGAGCTCAGGGCCAACCTGAACTACAAAGCGAGACCCTGTCTCAAGAAAAGAAAAGAAAAAAAAGAAATGTCAAGTGATTTCTATAAAAATGAAAGAGAAGCGTGTGTGCACGTGCGCATGTATGTGTGTAACTGGTGCTTGAAAGCAGGAGCCTCACATAGGCCAGCCCAGTGCTGCATCACTGGATTACACACCCAGCCTGCTTTAGCTTCTTGCTTTGAGAAAGGGACTCATAAAATGTGTTTCAGGGGGTCTCAGAGTTTCCATTCTCATGCCTCAGCCTCCGGGAGGGGTGACTTGTGGGTGTGCCCCACCACTCCCACACCCACCAGTTCTTTTCTTTTGCTTCTTTGAATTATGGGAGAAGTGTCTGCATTAGATTATCTTGCTATGAGGTTTATGTGCCAGTGTGAAGAAGTGAACTGACAGCGGAGGAGCACTTATTCGCCAGAAGTATGCTTTCACTGAAACGAATTACAAAAGAAAAAATAGACTTACTCTTAAGGGAATGCACATCCGCCTTATTATGCAATCTTTAGACTAAGGGAATGAGAATGTAACTGACAGAAATATTCGGACCTATCGGAGAACTTTTATTTGACAACGGACAGTGTAATGATTAACAGTAAATTTGTGTTGTAGGACATAAGTACTGTGAGCACTAGCACTTAAACTAGACAATTTTTCACGTTTATCATGTGGTTGTTTTTTTTTTTTTGTAACTACCTGGTTGCTTCTTTGACTGGGTAACTTGCTGAGATATGTCTGATTAATATAGGAAAAACTACGTGTTGAAAGATTCTATTAATGAGTTGAGCAAATGGAAATAAATAGTTGACACCTGTAGGATATTATTCCAGTTTTATGTGTGGAAACGTGCTTGGAATTCTGACACTTTTAGTGTACTGTAAAAGAGTCACCTCGCACATTATGCCATTGACTTTGCAATAAACCATTAAATACTCTTTTATTCCTGACATAACTATTTAACTGTTAGACCAACATCACCCTGCCTAAAGCCTCAATAAGTTAGGCAGACATCTCCACCCCTGAGTAACAGGATTCAATAGCCTGGGTGCAAAGATCATTAGGCTCTCTGCATTTCAAGCGAGGTATGTGTTCTGACTTGCAGGAATAAAGCACATTTAATGTGATAGTACGATCTTCTGATATATGTAGGTTTGTGAACTAAGTGGAGCAAAGTCAGGCTTGCGAGGATTGAGGGAGTTGGAAAGAGAAGTAAAAAGCATATCATTTGGAAAGAGACATTGTGTACATTGCTTTTTTTCCACACATGGTTAGGAAGGCCTAAGAAGATAATACATAAATAAAGAGATGAAAACTCAAATATGTTGTTAAATTATCCATTTCCTCTTAAGCCTTAGCCTGGCTCACCAATATGGTTTAGACACCCCTTCTCTTCTTCCAGAATGCACTGCAACTGCTCCTTGATGTCTTTTACTGTTTTTATTTGCTCTGACTATAAATAATGACCATCAGAAGATCTCATGGTCTAAGGTCTTTCCCCAGGTAGGAAAGCAGGCAGGTATTAGGGCCTCAAAAAATGACTGATAGTCAGATAAGTTATTCATTAAATTTGTGAATAAATTAATATAATATAGACTGATGAAAAAAAGAAAAATTATACTTGTTTTTAATAAAGTCTGAATATTTCTGCTTGAAGATATATATATATATGACAGTCATAGATTTGGTTCTTATACTCTCATATCTTATGTATTAACATTTCTTTTTATGCATCTTTTCTGTATGTTTCTACTAATTATTGTTGTATGTATAGTCCTAGTTCTTCAGACAAACAGAACCAACAGGATGTGCATATAGAGATGAGCTATATATAGAGAGAGATATGAAGTATGAGGTATAGATATGTATCACATGATAATATTTCATGTGGTCCATTGTGGGTGTCAGGCACTCTCAAAATCTGCTACCAACAGACTACAGAGCCAGTGTAATTTCTTGAGTCAAAAGCTTGAGAAGCTGGATAACTAATGATGTCATTTGTAGCCTGAATTGGATTCTGAGAGCAGAAAAAAAAAAAAAGTGGACAAACAGTGGCAGAAAGATCACATTTTCTCTTGATCAAATATTTTCTGTTCAAGTTTCCAACAGTGTATTTAAGACTCAACCATGTTTGGAACAGTAATATCTTTGCCTAATCTTTATCAATCTGAATGTTATTCACTTTCAAAAATCCCCTCACAAGTATGACTAGAATAATCCTTAGTACGATATATGGGCAACCTATGGTCCAATCATCTTGATGCATAATATTGCCATCACAGTATCATGGCTATTTGTCATTTATTTTTCTACTTGTACATATGACATGGTCTTGAAGTGTATCATTCTCATGTCATTTAGTGCTGCACTGGAGTATAATGACAGACAAATACAGTGGACCCCCTGACCTAGGAACTCAGTTCCTTGCCAAGGCCTGATTGTAACTCAAGTTGGTCATTTGGAGGCTCAGGCTTCTCTACACAGCCTTCAGAGTCTCACTCCTCTGCACAAGCAGACCTCAGTGTCCTTACAGAGACACTGGCCCAGGATTTCTCGGTGAACAAACTCCACACAACAAAGCATGTTGTCATGCTCCTTCTAGAACCTCTTGAGGGTTCAATCTATATCTGAGACCCTCTGGAAGCAGAAGGAGCTAGCATTTGGGTTGTAACTCAAGGCTTTGTAAAACTAAAACTAATATTCAGGCTGTAAAGCAAGTTGGTTTCAAGTCAATTGTAACACAAAGCCCCACTGTATTGCTTAGAATAAAAAGAAGAAATATTTCCATTCATCATGTCATTAAAAATTAGCCATGTTGTAAATTTTAGCAAAAGATTTTTTGCATGTAGTGTGGTACTAAATGAAAGCTTATTGCTTATTCAGCAGGATTTCATATTCAGTGAATTTCAAGTATACTGATGAAGTAGCTTCTAAGAATGAAACTGAAAATACCACACAGAAATTCATGTGTTTTTGAATCATATCTTACTTTAAAGGAACAAGACAATATTACAATGTACATTCTTTTGGATTAACACTGTTTAAATACAATGGTTTCAATTCTGGAAAAAAGAAAACAGTTGAAATGAATGAATAGAAAATCAACACCAATGTGTATGAACTGATTGCTGAATTCTCCAAGAACTTCAGGGAAGTTCTACCCAATGCTCTTCAAACCCTCTCAAGCATTTGAAAGGAAAGGAATGCTCCCAAAGTCATTCCTGGTATTGGTATTACCCTAAATTCAAAACCAAATAAAGACCCAAATTAAACAGAGAGAACTACATGTCCAAATTTTCAAAAGGATGGACCCCAAAATCTTCACCAATATAATGGCAAATAAAATGCAACAAATCATCAAAATGCTTGCCTCTCTGGGGTGCGAGGATGATTTAATCTATACAAATAAATACACGTGTTACATCAAATAAACAGAAGCAAGAACACAAGTCACACAATCCTCTCAATAGGGCCAGAAAAAAACTTTGACTAAATGCAACATCCATTCATGATGATGGTCTTGAAAATCAGATATAAAAGGACATTATCTCAATCTGATAAAAGCCAGTTATGACAAATATACTGTCAACATCATACTAAATGGGGAAAACTGAAAGCTTCCCCTCTAAAATGAGGAATAAGAAGAAAAATGTCCTCTGCACCATCTTGTTCAATACTAAAAAATTTAGCCATAGCAATCAGACAATATAAATCAGAAGGATGCGTATAGAAAAGGAAATCCCAAGTATCCCTACATTCAAGGGAAATGAAAACTTCCCCCCATTCCACCAGATGACTCTTAGATTCAATAACCAAATTCAGAAATGTAGCAAGATTTAAAATCAACACACAATACTCACTAGCATTCCTCTCTGCTCATAATTAAACCACTAAGATAGAATATAGCCAATAGTAGCATCACAAAAAATTCAATGCTTCTGAAATAATCTGATCAAGGAAGTGAAAATTCTCAATAATGAAAACTAGAGTCTTAGGAGAAAATAAACTGATAAGAACATCATATAATGGGAAAATATCATCCATTCTTGAATAGGGAGAGCAAACAACATCAAAATGGCCGTTCTTCCAGTCCAAACTTCCAAAACATACGTACAGACTCCATGTAATACAATTAAAACACCAATACCTTTCCTCATGGAACTACAGAATAAAATCCTAAAACTGAAAAAAAATATTCAAAAATCCAGCCATTAGATAAATGCAAATTAAAACAACACTGAGTCCATATCCCCCTAGAGAAAAATGACCATTTTTCTTAAACCAAATAATAACAAGTGCTGGCGACACTTTGTAGAAAAAGAAATTTCTGTACAGTTAGTGGGAAGATTGGCTAGTGTAACCACTGTGAAAATCAATGCAGAGATTCCTCAAAAAACTCAAATAGAAAATCTGTTATAGGCAGAGGATTTTTTTTTCTTCTAGGTATCTTTACATAAGAATTAAAGACATCATATTAAAACCATAAATGCATAGTCATGTTAATAGTAGTATGACTCATGATAGCAAAAAGTTGGAAGTGGATTATATATGTCCATTAACAAATGAATGAGTAAATAAAATGAAGCATTTATACAAAACAAGGAGGATTCTGCTATAAAAAAAGGATAAGCTTGATTCATTCTTAGGAAATGCACCTTAAGACCATAATGTTAGGTAAAATAAAGCAGACACATGAGTTTAAATATCTGTCTTATAAGAAACTCCAAATACAATTAAAGAGCAAAACAAATAGAGTGGCACGTTGGTTTACAAACTCAATTTATTTTCCAATTTGGGAAAGATGGCTGTGTGCTGTTTATATAGAGAAGATGGCCATGATTGTATTTGTCACTGGATGTGGTTTGTGAGTGGAAGCAAAGTTTTGGCAAAATCTCTTATTCTCGAAACAAATTGTTGGCAAACAGAAGCGTTCATAAGCCGAGTCATTACTGTAATAGGAATCAGGGTTCTAGACCTTTACAAAGGGAAAGCAGACCAAAAAATAGAGTGGGAGAAGGAGGAGAGAGGAAAGGAATGAAAAGAAAATTAAAATGCATTATATACATGTACCAGCTCCTCTCAATGAATGGAATGATGGTGTACTACAAACATGTGCCAAAGAAAATTAAAACAAAAGTTAAATAAAGACCATTTGCTATCTTCTCAACACGGGGTCATGTCCCCTAGAGAAGAGACTCATGCTGGGCAGTGAACCTAACTGACCCGGTGCACACCTCGTCCTTGCAACTGAACTTGTCGCCATGCAGGAGTGACGGACGCAGCGGATGTGGTTCCCCAAACCGGAAGTCAGGGGTGATAACACACTCTGCTCCATCACATGACCTCCAAAATGACACAAGGGGCTGTTGAGAAGTGAGGACTAAGTGGCAGCCAGAGTTGATGCTATGGACAGAAAAATATAAGAGGTCAGGGACTACGACCTCAAAATTAAATTTAAGTGATGAATTTAATTCAATAAACTACAGGTGTGCTATAATGTTCCATCACAGAGGTGCACAGCACTATAAAATCACATTTTACAAACAAAAAAATTATATGGAGAATTATCTCTCCTAAACCAGTTGACGTGGCTGTTAGCTTTTGGACAAGTTGATATTTTGCATATGTAAACAGTTTAATAATTCTACAGTGATAGTGAAACTGAATATTATGTAACAATCTCGTGAGTGCTAATGATAATCTCCCCCAAGCTACGGTCAGTTAATACTTCCAGAACATGCACGGAGTGGATAGGATAGGTCACGGTAGGGATTGGGATCAAGGTCTTAAATCCTGGCCTACTATATATAGCTTCTACAAATGCTTACCTCAGCGGTTACTCTTTCCTTGTTAATTAGACTTGAAACTCTTGAAAAGCACTTGAACGATTCACCTTCCGCATGTCTACTCAAAATTTTGTGACAATACAATCCGGTGGCACAAAGACCTCTTAAGCAAAGTAACTACACATGGGTGTAATGAGTCCTTCTTTGCTTAGATTGTCACACATGGGCAGTGAAAAATGGCAAGTCAGTCCACGCGAGTAGTGTCCACTAGGACAGGGTCTAGGGAGCTTATCCTGGAGGCCGCTATTTTTTCTCACCACAGGGTTAAGCAATTTCTTTAAGCTCAGTTAACATTTACTTGGAAATGTCTCTCTCTGCTCCTCCTTTCTCCTTCGGGCCCTCCTCCTGTCCCTCCCTTTATTTCCTTTTTGCTTTCTTCCTTTCTTTCTGATTCTCTTCCTCCTTCTATGGACAAGGGCTCAGTTCCTCTGAGTTGGATTCCGTGGCTTGTCATGTTGTGCTGAGGGTGCAGCCCAGCTCCCCCCACCCCGTGCGTGCCAGGCATGCCCCAAGGCGCACACTCTGTGATCACCCCCGAAGGGGTAGGAGGCGAGCCACACTGATGACCTCTATGAGGGGTGGGCACTGAACCTTTCAGTGGTTTGAAATATATTGCTTTGGTCTCTTTCACATGTCCCTCTGTCCAAATACGAATATATGTCTTCGGCATCTCCATTCTTGTCTTGTTGCTTTAAGAAGCTCTTCTTTGAGTTTCACACATGATGCAGTTTTGCTGAAAATAGGTTCACAATAACCATATGACTTCGGAAATCCTTCCAGACAAACTTGCCTGCATTACTTTGCCACTACTGATGACTCAGGAATAAGAGCTGAGCTTTGGGCTTTGTTAGCATTTTCTACATCAAAGTCAAGTTCATTCAGCCTGTCATCTCTTCAGTGGGTGATGTGTCAAATTCAAAAATTAAACAAACCGAACAAAGTAACACCTACACTACAAAGAATTTGCATTTTCCCGGCCTTCTGTCAATAGCAGAA
>PVIC010018687.1:0-31330 GCA_004025085.1 Thryonomys swinderianus
CAAGTACATTGTCTTCCACTTGTAGAGATAGAGATAAACCCTGAGGTATGGGCGACTGAGGGTAAGATAGGCAGAGCAATTAAAGCTGCTCCAGTACAAATACATCTCAGAGATCCTACTATTTTTCCTCACCAGAGACAGTACTCTCTAAAACCTGAGGTAAAGAAAGGATTATTGCCTATAATTGACAATCTAATAAAGCAAGGCTTGCTTAAGGTTTGCAGTAGCCCATGTAATACTCCAATCCTGAGAGTTCAAAAGCCTAATGAACATTGGAGACTAGTACAAGACCTATGATCGGTAAATGAAGCAGTAGTGCCAATCCACCCAATGGTCCCGAACCCATACACTCTTCTCTCTCAGATCCCAAAAGGTGCTAGTTGGTTTTCAGTACTAGACTTAAAAGATGCTTTCTTTTGTATTCCTTTACATCCAGATTCCCAGTTTCTCTGTGCCTTTGAAAATCCTTATAGTCAGGCCTCTCAGTTGACATGGACTGTTCTTCCCCAGGGATTCAGGGACAGCCCCTACCTCTTTGGACAAGTGCTTTCTCATGACTTGGCATTTTTTGAATACTAGCAGGTCACAGTATTACAATATGTATGTGCTTCTTCAGAAGAACTTTGTAGCCAAGGCACTCAGGCTCTCCTAAATTTTCTAGGAGATAGAGGTTATAAGATTTCTAAATCTAAGGCACAACTTTGCAGCCCCAAAGTAAAATATTTGGGCCTTATTATATCTAGAGGAACTTGGAAACTGGGGAAAGAAAGAATTGAACCAATTCTTTCCTACCCACAACCAAAAACTCTAAAACAACTTAAGGGATTCTTAGGAGTTACAGGTTTTTGTCGCCTTTGGATATCAGGATATGGTAAAACTGCACGACCCCTCTATCAACTTATAAAAGAAACCCAAAAGGCAGAAACCTATATTTTAACCTGGGAACCCAATTCCCAGGCAGCTTCTGAACAGCTCAAACAAGCCCTTCTAAGTGCCCCAGCATTGAACTTGCCCTACAGGCAGAAGTTCAATCTATATGTTGATGAAAGGCGAGGCATAGCTTTAGGAGTGCTTACGCAAGACCGAGGTCCTGCTAAACAACCTGTAGGGTACCTGAGCCAGGAGTTAGATCTCCTAGCAAAAGGATGATGGCCTGCATGCCTCAGAACTGTGGCTGCAGTAGCTCTCTTGTTGCTGGAGGCATCCAAACTGACCTTAGGTAAAGATCTTATCATATATACACCTCATAATGTGGCAAGGCTTCTTTCATCTAAAGGGAGTTTATGGTTATCAGACAGTCACCTTCTCAAATATCAGGCCTTACTCTTGGACCAACTGTTCAAATAAAGACATGTTCCTCCTTAAATCCTGCCACCTTTTTACCAGAAAAGAAAAAAGTTAAAGAACTATAGATCTAGTGATAAAGGTAATAAAACAAGTTGTCCTTCAAAACCGGATGACACTAAAAATTTTCACTACAGCCCAAAGGGGGTGCGATTGTAAAAGCTGAACACTGTGTATATATCCCTGATTTATCCACAAATATTTCAACTGTTGTTCAAGACATCAAAGACAGGTCGATGCTATGTCAGATTCTGAAACACCATGGACCTTCTCCTTATCCACTCTGTGAGAGGCCATTATAAGTTCCTCTTGGTGAAAATAATTACTAGTTATACTCATAATAATATTAGCCTTACTGTTTGGTCCATGTGTTCTTAACTGCCTTCTTATTTTTGTTTCCTCTAGACTGAAGACAGTACGCCTACCTAAGATAACAACACATGGAGTCTATCAAGGGCCTTTAGATAGACCCTCTGCAGAGTGACCCTGACTGCTGTTACAACTACGCCCTTCTCCAGCTTGAAGAAGTTAGATTGGTCTTCACCCATTTGCCCCTCACAGCAGTTCAGGTACCTCTTCAGAGTGGGGAATATTATAGGTAGAAACGCCAGCTAGACATATGTAGGTGGATAGATAGGACTGGCCCTTGAAAGGGAACAAGGAAAACCAACTTGGAGGTTAATGTTGCCAGGAAAAAGCTATCCCACCCATTCAGGATAAATAGCTGCCATTGATATCCCAAATAGGTAGCCATCAGATATTCTAATGAAGGCACCAACTTCCTAAGGTAGAGGGCTGACACTTTAACCCACCTCCCCAGAACAGAGTTAGAGTCAAAAATTCCTGTCTGGCAGATTGCTGAGTTCAAGGCTTGCCTGGGCTACATAGTGAGCTCAGAGCCAGCATGAACTACAAAGCAAGACCCTGTCTCAAAAAAAAAAATTCCTGTCTGATTGTTTGTTAATTCCCCACTGTACTCTTTGGTTAATTGTAACCCATCCACTTTTTTAAATCTTATTGGTAGCCCCCTATTTCAGACCCACCTCACCTCATGGCTTTGCTCCATAAAAGCCCTCTAAAAAGTGAGATAAGGGGGTAACCCACTTTCCATGTCCCCCCTTCTGTCTCTCTTAAGGCAGAAGCTTTCTCTCTCAATAAAATTTTCCTACTCAAACCTCTGTCATTCCTAAAATTCATTCTTCGATTTTTAGAGAACACGAACTCGCATTTCAGGTGGGGAGTTAGGCCTTAACTCTCCTGCATCAGTGGCACAAATAGGCACAGAGCACCCAAGGAGTAGAGTTCAACTCAGTGCCTGAAAGTGAGTTCACAGCCACATGGTCTAAGTTGTAGCTCTTGGTTTGGGGGAGAACCCTCCTGTTATCTCAGCCACTCCCCTGTGCTTTAATGGAGCCTGCAGACAAATGCAGAAATCAAACTGGCAAAGTGCATTTCTAAGCTGGATACTTTCTGAAGGCACCAATGGGTGGGTGTCCTTGCTCTACTGTGTATCCATTGGAAGAACAGATATGGTTCTGCACTGCTTGCCTGAAGAAAGAGTGCTATATGCCTAACAGGCCTTGTTACCCACAGGGCAAGGTAGTGTTGAAACAAACTGTTGCTGCCCTAGCACAAAGAGGCACAGAGTGGACAGAGAGTAAAGTTCAACTCAGTTTCTGAAACTCAGTTTACAGCCGCATGGTCTAAATTCCACCTCTTGGTTTCGGAGTGAAACCTCTGTCATCCCTGTCAGTTCCATGCTCATGACTGGAGCTTGCGGGCAAACGCAGAAATCAAGCTGGCAAACTGCACTCCTAGCTCGGATACTTCCTGAATCCACAAATTGGGCATCACTCACTCCAGGGTGTATCCATTGGAACAGTAGATATGGTTCTGCATTGTTTGCCTAAGGAAAGAGAGCGCTATTTGCCTAAGGGTCCTTGTTCTCCTGCAGGCCTAGGAAGCATGTAGGAGCAAACTGTTGCTGCCCTGGCACAAATAGGCACAGAGCAGGCAGGGACTACAGTTCAACTCAGATTCTGAAACTGAGTTCACAGCCACATGGTCTAAGTTCCAGTTCATGGACTGGGGGAGAAACCTCCATTATCCCTGCCATTCCCATGTGCTTAAATGGAGCCTGTGGGCAAACACAGAAATCAAGCCATGAAAGTGCACTCCTAGGCCGGATACTTTCTGAAGCCTACACTGGGTGTTGCTTGCACCAGAGTGTATACATGGGAACAATACATACTGTTCTTCACTGCTTGCCTGAAGCAGGAAAGTGCTATTTATCTAAGGGGACTGTTCTCCCACAGGCCTAGGGAGCATGTAGGAACAAACTGTTGCTGCCCTGGCATAAAGAGGCACAGAGTGGGCAAGGAGTAAATTTCAACTCAGTTTCTAAAACTGTGAGTTCATATGTGAGTTCATAGACACACGGTCTAATTTTCAACTCTTTGTTAATGAGAGAAACCTCCTGTTAGCCCAGCCACTACCATATGCTAGAATGGAGCCTGCAGGCAAAGGCAGAAATAAATCTGGCAATGTGCACTCCTAGGCAAGACGCTTTCTGAAGTGGACACTGGGTGCGCTATCTCCAGATTATATCCATTGGAAAAATAGATATGGTTCTGCACTGCTTGCCAGAAGAAAGAGAGCTCTCTTTGCCTAAGAGGCCTTGTTCTAACACAGGTCTAGGAAGCATTAGGAACAAACTCTTGCTGCCCTGGCATGAAGAGTCACAGAGCAGGCAGAGAGTAAAGTTCAACTTAGTTTCTGAAACTGAATTCACACCTACATGGTCTAACTTCCAGCTCTTGATTTGTGGGAGAAACTTCCTGATATCCCAGCCACTCTCATGTGCTTGAATGGAGCCTGCAGGCAAACACAAAAGCCAAGCCTACAAACTTCATTCCTAGGCCCAATACTTTCTGAAGCCACTACTGGGTGTCCCTCACTCCACAGTGTATCCATTGGATCAATAGATATGTTCTGCACTACCTTTCTGAAGAAAGAGAGCATTATTTGCCTAAGAGGCCTTGTTCTCCCACAGGGTTAGGGAGAGTGTAGGAACAAATTGTTGCTGCCCCGGCACAAAGAAGCACAGAACATGCAGGGAGTACAGTTCAACTCAGGTTCTGTAACTGAGTTCACAGCCACATGATCTAATTTACAGCCCTTGGATTGAGGGAAAAAACTCCATTATGCCAGCCACACCCATGTGTTTGAAATGAGCCTACGGGCAAATGCAACAAATCAAGCCGGAAAATACACTCCTAGTCTGTATACTTCCTGAAGCCGCCAGTGGGTGCTGCTCACTCCAGAGTGAATCCACTGGAACAATGGATAAGGTTCTGCACCTCTTGCCTGAAGAAAGAGAACGCTATTTGCCTAAGAGACCTTGTACTCCCACAGGCCTAGGAAGTGTGTAGGAGCAAACAGTTGCTGACCTCACAAATAGGCACAGATTGGGCAAGGAGTACAGTTCAACTCAGTCTCTGAAACTGATTTCACAACCACACGGTCTAAGTTCCAGGTCTTGGTTTTGGTGAGAAACCTCCTGTTATCCCAGCCACTCCCATGTGCTTGAATGGAGCCTGTGGGCAAACACAGGAATAAAGCCAGCAAACTTTACTCCTAGGCTGGATACTTCCAGAAGGTACCACTAGGTACCTCTCTCTCCAGAATGTATTCATTGGGACAATAGATACGGTTCTGCATGCCTTGCTAATGAAAGAGAACATTATTTTCCTAAGAGGCCTTCTCGCACAGGCCTAGGAAGCGTTAGGAACAAAGTGTTGCGGCCCTGGCACAAAGAGGCACAGAGTGGGCAGAGAGTAAAGTTCAACTCTGTTTCTGAAACTGAGTTTAGAGCCACACATTCTCAGTTCCAGCTCTTGGTTTGGAGGAGAAACCTCTGTTATCCCTGTCATCCCATGGACATGATTGGAGCTTGTGGTCAAATGCAGAAATCAAGCTGGCAAACTGCACTACTAGGCCGGATCCTTTCTGTAGCAGCCACTGGGCACCTCTATATCCAGGTTGTATCCATTGGAACGGTAGATATGATTCTGCACTGCTTGCCTGAAGAAAGAGAATGCTATATGCCTAAGAGGCCTTGTTCTCCCACAGGGCTAGGGAATGTATAGGCACAAACTATTGCTGCCATGGCACAAAGAGGCACAGAGTGAGCAGAAAATAAAGTTCAACTCAGGTTCTAATCTGAGTTTAGAGCCACACAGTCTAGTTTCCAGCTCTTTTTTTAGGAGATAACCCTGCTGTTATTCCAGCCACTCCCATGTGCTTGAATGGAGCCTATGGGCAAAGGCAGAAATTGAGCTGGCAAAGTGCACTCCTACACTGGATACTTTCTGAAGCCACCACTGGGCATCACTCGCTCCATAGTTTATCCATTGAAACAATGGATATGGTTCTGCACTGCTTGCCTGAAGAAATAGAGCACTATTTGCCTAAGAGGCCTTGTTCTCCCACAGGTCTCAGATGTGGTAGGAGCAAACTGTTGCTTCCTTGACACAAATAGGCACAGAGCAGGCAGCGAGTACAGTTCAATTCAGTTTCTGAAACTGAGTTCACAGCCACACAGTCTAAGTTGCAGCTCTTGGTTTGGGGGAGCAAACTCCTGTTATCCCAGCCATTACCATGTGCTTGAATGAAGCCTGCAGGCAAACACAGAAATCAAGCCAGCAAACTGCTCTCCTAGGCCAGATACTTCATGAAGCCACCAGTAGGTGCCTCTCTCTGCAGTGTGTATCCATTGGAACAATAGATATGATTTTGTACTGCTTCCCTTAAGAAAGAGAGCACTATTTTCCTAAGAGGCCTTGTTCTCACACAGGCCTAGGAAGTGTGTAGGAGCAAACTGTTGCTTCCCTGGTACAAATACGCATAGATTGGGCAGGGAGTACAGTTCAACTCAGTTTCTGAAAGTGAGTTCACAGCCACATGGTCTAAGTTCCAGCTCTTTGTTTGGGAAAGAAACCTCCTGTTATCCCAGAAACTCCCATGTGCTCAAATAGAGCTTGTGGACAAACACAGAAATCAAGCCAACAAATTGCACTTCTAGGCCAGATACTTTCTCAGGCGACCACTGAGCATCTATCTCTTGCTCCCAACTGTATCCTTTCGAACAGTAGATATGATTCTGCACTGCTTGCCTGAATAAAGACAGCATTATTTGCCTAAGAGGCCTTGTTTTACCACAGGCCTAGGGAGCATATAGGAACAAATTGTTCCTGCACTGGTACAAAGAGGCACACAGCAGGCATGGAGTGCAGTTAAACTGAGTTTCTGAAACTGAGTTCACAACCACAAAATCTGATTACCAGCTCCTTGTTTGGTCAACATCTCCTGTTATTACATCACTCCCATTTGCTTGAATCGAGCTTGCTGGCAAATGGAGACATCAAGACAGCAAACAGGGGCCGGAGGGTTAGCTCAGTGGTTCCGGCGCCTGCCTCGCAAGCGCAAGGTCCTGAGTTCGATCCCCGGTAACCACATATAATGCTGGGTGTGGAGACACGCCCACCAACAATCAACACTGCATATCACAATGCCGGACGTGGTGGCTCACGCCTGTAATCCCAGCACTTGGGAGGCAGAGACAGGAGGATTGCTGAGTTTGCGGCAGCTTGCCTGGGCACCATAGTGAGCTCAGGGCCAGCCTGAACTACAAAGCGAGACCCTGTCTCAAAAAGCAAAAAAAAAAAAAAAAAAGACAGCAAACAGCACTCCTAGGCCAGAGACTTTTTCAAAGAGGCACTGTGTGTCTCTCGCTTCACAATCTACCCATCCAAACATTAGATATGCTTCTCCACTGCTTGTGTGTACAAGGAGAGTGGTAATTTCCAAGATGCCTTGTCCTCCCACAGGCACAGGGAGCTTGCAGGAACAAACTGTTGCTTCTCTGGGAAGAAGAGGCACAGAGAGGGCAGGGATTCCAGTACAACTCGGTTTCTGAAACTTAGTTCCAAGGAACACAATATGAGATCCATCTCTTTGTTTGCTTCAACACTTCCTGTTATCCCATCTCTTCCATTCACTGGAATGGAGCTTGCTGACAAACCTAGAAATCAAGCTGGCAGCTGCACTCCTAGGTCAGAGAATTTGTGAGGCAGGTGCCGTGCATTTCTCATTTAAGAGTCTATCCATTTAGACAATAGATATGGTTCTCCACTGCTTTCCTGAAGAGAGAAATTGGTATTTTCCTAAGACGCCTTGTCCTCCCACAGGCACAGGGAGAATGCAGGAAAAAACTGCTGTTTCTCTGGCAAGAAGAAGCACAGACAAGGCAGGGAGTACAGTTCAACCAAGTTTCTGAAAATGAGTTCACAGTAGCACAATCTGAGTTCCAGCTCCTTGTCTACAGTTGAAACCTCCTGTTATCCCAGACATTCCCATTCATTTGAGTGGAGCTGGCTGGCAAGCAGACAAATCAAGATGTCAAACTGCACTCCTAGGCCAGAGACTTTGTGAAGCCAGCATTTTGCATCCCTCACTTCATAATCTACCTATCCAAACATTAGATGCACTTCTCCATTGCTTGTCTGTACTAAGAGAGCGGTATCTTCCTAACAGGCTTTGTCCTCCCACAGGAACAGGGAGCAAGCAGGAATAAAGTGTTGCTTCTCTGGCAAAAAGAGGCACAGAGACTTCAGGTATTCCACTTCAACTCAGTTTCTGAAACTGAGTTCACAGAAACACAATGTGAGTTCCAGCTCCATTTTTGGAGTAGAAACCTCCTCTTATCTCAGACATTCCCACTGATGTGAATGGAGCTTGATTGCAAATGGAGAAACTCCATTCTAGGCTGGAGACTTTCAGAAGCAGGCATTTTACCTCTCTCACTTCAGAATCTACCCATTAAAACATTAGATGTCCTTCTCCAATGGTTGTCTGCACTAAGGGAGTGGTATTTTCCTAAGAGTCATTGTCCTCCTACAGGCACAGGGAGCATGCAGGAACAAACTATTGCTTCTTTGTCAAGAAGAGGCATACACAGGGCAGAGAGTACAGTTCAACTCAGTTTCAGAAACTGATATGGTTCCCCACTACTTGCCTGAAGAAAGACAGCTGTATTTTCCTAAGAGGCCTTTTCCTCCCACAGGCTCAAGGAGCATGCAGGAACAAACTGTTGCCTCTCTGGAAGAAGAGGCACGGAGAGTACATTTCAACTCAGTTTCTGCAACTGAGGTGACAGCAACACAATCTGAGTTTCAGCTCCATGTTTGGGGCCAAGACCTCCTGTTATCCCATCACTCCCATTCACTTCAAGGGAGCTGGCTGACAAACAGAGAAAAAAAGCCAGCAAACTGCACTCCTAAGCCGGAAACTTTGTGAAGCAGGCAATGTGTGTCTCTCACTTCAGAATCTACCCATCCAAACATTAGTTGCGCTTCTCCACTGCTTGTCTGTACAAAGACAGCAGTATTTTCCTAAGAGGTCTTGTCCACCCACAGGCACAGGGTGTGTGCAGGAACAAACAGTTGCTTCTCTGGTAAGAAGAGGCACAGAGAGGACAGTGAGTATAGTTCAACTCAGTTTCTGAAGCTGAGTTCACAGCAGCACAATCTGAGTTCCAGTTCCTTGTTTGGGGAGAAACCTCCTATTATCCCAGACACCCCCATTCACTTTAATGGAGCTTGCTGGCAAACAGAGAAATCAACCAGACGAACTTCACTCTATGCCAGAAACTTTCTGAAGTAGGCACCATACTCTTCTCACTTAAGAGTGTAACCATTAGCACAATAGATATGGATCTCCACTGTTTGCCTGAAGAAAGACAGTGGTATTTTCCTAAGAGGCCTTGTCCTCCTATAGGCACAGTGAGTGTTCAGGGGCAAACTGTTGCTTCTCTGGCAAGAACAAGCCCAGAGAGGGCAGGGAGTACAGTTCAACTAAGTCTCTCAAACTGAGTTCACAGCAACACAATCTGAGTTCCAGCTGCTTGTTTGGGGAGAAAACCTCCTCTTAGTCCATACATTCTAATTTGCTTGAATGGATCTTGCTGACAAACATAGCAATCAAGCCGGCGGCTGCACTCCTAGACCAGAGACTTTGGGAAATAGGCACTGTCCTTCTCTCATTTAAGAATGTATTCATTTGAACAATAGGAACGGTTCTCCACTGCTTGCCTGAAGAAAGACTGCAGTATTTTCCTAAGAGGCCTTGTCTTCCCACAGGCACAGGGAGTGTGCAGAAACAAACTGTTGCTTCTCTGGCAAGAAGGGGCACAGAGTGGGCAGGTGGTACAATTCAACTCAGTTTCTGAAACTGATTTCAAAGCAGCACAATCTGAGTTCCAGCTCCATGTTTGCAGGAGAAACTTCCTCTTATCGCAGACACTCCCATTCACTTGAATGGACCTTGCCAGCACACTGAGAAATCAAGCCAGCAACCTGCACTTCTAGATCAGAGACTTTATGAAGCAGGCATTTTGTGTCTCTCACTTCAGAATCTACCCATCCAAATATTAGATGTGCTTCTCCATTGCTTGTCTGTTCTAAGATAGCTGTATTTTCCTAAGAGACCTTGTCCTCCCACAGGCACAGGGAGCATGCAGAAATAAACTGTTGCTTCCCTGGCAAGAAGAGGCAGAGACAGGGAAGCAAGTACAGTTCAACTCAGTTTATGAAACAGTTCACAGCAACACAATCTGAGTTCCAGCTCTTTGTTTGGGGGAGACATCTCCTCTTATCCCAGACATTGCCATTACTTTGAATGAAGCTTCCTGATACATGGAGAAATCAAGCTGGCAAACTGCACTACTAGGTTGGAGACTTTGTGAAGCAGGCATTTTCCATCTCTTGCTTCAGAATCTAGCCATCCAAACATTAGATGCACTTCTCCACTGCTTGTCTGTATTAAGAGAGTGGTATTTTCCTAAGAGGCCTTGTCCTCCCATAGGCACAGGCAGTATGCAAGAACAAATTGTTGATTCTTTGTCAAGAAAGGGCACAGAGAGAGCAGGGAGTACAGTTCAACTCAGTTTCTGAAAATGAGTTTACAGTAACACAATTTGAGTTCCAGCTGCTTGTTTGAGGGACAAACCTCCTCTTACCCCAGACATTCTCGTTCACTTGACTGAAGCTTGCTGACAAACATAGAAATCAAGTCAGCTGCTGCACTCCTACACCAGAGTCTTTGTGAAGCAGGCACCATGCATGTCTCTTTCAAGAGTGTATCCATTTTAACAGTAGATACAGTTCTCCACTGCTTGCCTGAAGAAAGAGCAGTATTTTCCTTAGAGGCCTTACCTTCCCACAGCCACAGGGAGTGTATGAGAACAAACAGTTGCTTCTCTGCAACTAGAGGCACAGCAAGGGATGGGAGTACAGTTCCACTCATTTTCTGAAACAGAGTTCACAGCAACACAGCCTCAGTTCCAGCTTCTTGTTTCAGGGAGAAACCTCCTCTTAATCCCAGACACTCCCATACAGTTGAATGGAGCTTGAAGGCAAACAGAGAAATCAAGCCAGCAAATTGCACTCCTAGGCAGGAGACTTCGTAAAGCAGGCAATGGCATCTCTTACTTCAGTATCTAACCATCTAAGCATTAGATGCACTTATCCACTGCTTATCTGTACAAGGAGAGTGGTAATTTCTAAGAGGCCTTGTCCTTCAATAGGCACAGGGAGCACGCAGGAACAAACTGTTGCTTCTCTGGCAAGAAGAGGCACAGACAGGGCAGGGAGTCCAGTATAATTCAGTTTCCGAAACTGAGTTCATAGCAACACAATCTGAGTTCCCGCTCCTTGTTTAGGGGAGAAAACCCCTGTTATGCTGGACATTCCTATTCGGTTCAATGCACCTTGCTGACAAACAGAGAAATCAAGCTCACAAACAGGAATCGTAGGACAGAGACTTTGTGAGGAAGGCATTGTGCATCTCTTGCTTGAAAATCTACACATCCTGATATTAGGTGTGCTTCTCCACTGCTTGTCTGTACAAAGAGAGCAGTATTTTCCTAAGAGGGCTTATCCTCCCAAGGCACAGGGAGCATGCAGGAACAAACTGTTGCTTCTCTGGCAAGAAGAGGCACAGACAGACCAGGGAGTACAGTTCAACTCAGTCTCTGAAACTGAGTTCACAGCAATGCAATCTGAATTCCAGCTGCTTCTTTGGGGGAGAACCCTACTATTATCCCAGGCATTCTCATTCACTTGAATGGAGCTTGGTGACAACCATAGAAATCAAGCCGGCAGCTGCACTCCTACTACAGAGACTTTGGGAAGCAGGTACCATTCGTCTCTCATTTAAGAGTGTATCCATTTGAACAATAGATATGCTTTTCCACTGCTTGCCTTAAGAAAGACAGTGGTATTTTCCTAAGACACCTTGTCCTTCCACCGGCACAGAGAGTGTGCAGGAACAAACTGTTGTTCCTTTGGCATGAAGCAGCACAGAGAGGGCAAGGAGTACAGTTCAACTCAGTTTCTGAAAATGAGTTCACAGCAACACAATCTGACTTCCAACTCCATGCTTGGGGGAGAAATCTCCTCTTATACCAGACACTCCCTTTCACTTGAATGGAGCATGCTGGTACACAGATAAATCAAGTCAGCAAACTGCACTCCTAGGCCAGAGACTTTATGAAGCAGGCATTTGGCATGTCTTGCTTCATAATCTACCTATCTAAACCTTAGATGCACTTCTCCACTGCTTGTCTGTACTAAGAGAATGGTATTTTCCTAAGAGGGGCTGTCTGGCCACAGGCACAGGGTGCATGCAGGAACAAACTATTGCTTCTCTGTCAAGATGAGGCACACACAGGGCAGGGAGTACAGTTCAAATCAATTTTTGAAACTGAGTTCACAGCAACACAATCTGAGTTCAAATTCCTAGTGTGGGGGAGAAACCTCCTCTTATACCAGACATTCTTATTCTATTGAATGGAGCTTGCTGACAAACATAGAAATCAAGCCAGCAGCTGCATTCTTAGGTCAGAGACTTTGTGAGAGAAGCACAGTGCATCTCTGATTTAAGAGTGTATCCATTTGAACAATAGATTCAGTTCCCCACTGCTTGCCTGAAGAAAGACTGCACTATTTTCCTAAGAGGCCTTGACCTCCCACAAGCACAAGGAGCATGCAGGAACAAACTGTTGCTTCTTTGGCAAGAAGAGGCACAGAGAAGACAGGGAGTACAGTTCAATTCACTTTCTGAAATTGAGTTCACAGCAACACAGTCTGAATTCCAGCTCTATGTTTGGAGGAGAGACCTCTCAGACACTCCCATTCCCTTGAATGAAGCTTGCTGGCAGATGGGGAAATCAAGCCTGCAAACTGCACTCCTAGGCTGGAGAATTTGTGAAGTAGGCATGGTGCATCTCTCACTTAAGAATTTACCCATCAGAACATTAAATGTACTTATCCACTGCTTGTCTATACAAAGACACCGGTGATTTCCTAAGAGGCCTTGTCTTCCCACACACACAGGAGCTTGAAGGAGCAAACTGTTACTTCTCTGGCAAGAAGAGGCACAGAGAGGGCAGGGAGTCCAGCAAAACTCAGTTTCTGTAACTGAGTTCAAAGAAACACAATTTGAGTTCCAGCTCCTTGTTTGGTGCAACACCTCCAGTTATCCCATCACTCCCATTCACTTCAATGGACCTGGCTGGCAAATGGAAAAAAAAAAAGCCGGCAAAGTGCACTCCTAGGCCAGAGACTTTGTGAAGCATGCAATGTGCATCTCTCACTTCAGAATCTACCCATGCAAATGTTAGTTGCATCTCTCCACTGCTTGTCTCTACAAAGACAGCAGTATTTTCCTAAGAGGCCTTGTCCTCCTACAGGCACAGGGAGTATGCAGGAACAAACAGTTGCTTCTCTAGTAAGAAGAGGCACAGAGAGGCCAGTGAATACACTTCAAATCAGTTTCTGAAACTGAGTTCACAGCAACACAATCTGAGTTCTAGCTCCTTGTTTGGCGGAGAAACCTGTTATCCAAGACACTCCCATTTGCTTGAATGGAGCTTGATGGCAAATGATGAATTCAAGCTTGCAAACTGCACTCCTGGGCTAGAGACTGTGAAGCAGGCATTTGGAGTCTCTCACTTCAGAATCTACCCATCCAAACATGAAATGTACTTCTCCACTGCTTGTCTGTGCTGAGAGCAGTATTTTCCTATGAGGCCTTGTCCTCATACAGGCACAGGTAGTGTGAAGGAACAAACAGTTGCTTCTCTGGCAAGAAAAGGCACAGAGAGGGCAGGGAGTACAGTTCAACTCAGTTTCTGAAACTGAGTTCACAGCAGCACAATATGAGTTCCAGTTCCTTATTTGGGGGAGAAACCTCCTGTAATCTCAGACACTCCTTTTACTTGAATGCAATTGGCTGGCAAACGGAGAAATCAGTCCAGCAACCAGCATTTCTGGGCTGGAGACTTTGTGAAACAGGCACTGTGCATCTCTCTCTTCATAATCTACCCATGGGAACATTAGAAGTACTTCTTCAATGCTTGCCTGAAGAAAGAGAGTGGTATTTTCCTAGGAGGCCTTGTCCTCCCACAGGCACAGGGGACATGCAGGAACAAACAGTTGTTTCTCTGGCAAGAAGATGCACACAAAAGGCAGGGAGCCCAGGGCCGGAGGGTTAGCTCAGTGGTTCTGGCGCCTGCCTCGCAAGCGCAAGGACCTGAGTTCGATCCCTGGTAACCACATATAATGCTGGGCGTGGAGACACGCCCACCAACAATCAACACCGCATACCACAATGCCGGACATGGTGGCTCACGCCTGTAATCCCAGCACTCAGGAGGCAGAGACAGGAGGATTGCTGAGTTTGTGGTGGCTTGCCTGGGCACCATAGTGAGCTCAGGGCCAGCCTGAACTACAATGCGAGACCCTGTCTCAAAAAGCAAAAAAAAAAAAAAAAAAAAGGCAGGGAGCACAGCTCTACTCAGTTTCTGAAACAGAGTTCACTGCAACACATTCTGAGTACCAGCTCATTTGGGGGAGAAACCTCCTGATATCCCAGACACTCCCATTTGCTTGAATATAACTTTCTGGCAAACAGATATATCCTGCCGGCAAATAGCGCTCCTAGCACAGATTTTTTTCTGAAGCAGGCACTGTGTGTCTCTTGGTTCAGAGTCTACCCATCCATACATTATATGTGGTGCTACACTTATTGTCTATATAAAGAGAGCGGTATTTTCCTAAGCGGCCTTTTTCTCCCTCTGACACAGGGAGCTTACAGGAACAAACTGTTGCTATTCTGTCAAGAAGAGGCAGAGAGTGGACATGGAGAAGATTTCCACTCATTTTCTGAAAGTTAGTTCAAAGCAACACGGTCTGAGTTCCAGCATCTTGTTTGGTGTAGAAACCTCCTTATATCCCTCATACTCACATTTGCTTGAATAGAGCTTGCCGGCAAACAGATATATCCTGCCAACCAAATGCACTCCTAGCATGAAGACATTCTGAAGCAGGCACTGTACATCTCTCACTTCAGAGTGTACCCATCCACACATTATATGTGGTTCTACACTGCTTGTCTGTACAAAGAGAAAGATATTTTCCTTAGAAGCCTTGTTTTCCCATAGGCACATGTAGCTTGCAGGAACAAATTCTTGCTTCTCTGGCAAACAGAGGCACAGAGAGGGTAGGTAGGAGAATTCCACTCAATTTTTGAAACTGACTTCAAAGCAACTCAGTCTGAGTTCCAGGTGCTTGTTTGTGGAGAAACCTCCTGATATCCCAGATACTCCCATTCACTTGAATGGAACTTGCTGGCAAACAGAACAATCCTGATTGCAAACTGCTCTCTTAGGCCACAGACTTGCTGAAGCAGGCATTGTGTGTCTCTGGCTTCAGAGTCTATGCATCCAAACAATAGAAGCGGTACTCCACTGCTTGTGTTTACTAAGAGAGGGGTATTTTCCCAAGAGGCCTTTTCCTCCTGAGACACAGGGAGCTTGCAGGAGCACTGTTCTTTCTCTGGCAAGAAGAGGCACAGAGCAGGCAGGAGTATAGTTACATTCAGTTTCTGAAACTGAGTTCAAAGCAACTCAGTCTGAGCTCCAGCTCCTTGTTTGGGGAGAACCCTCCTGATATCCCAGACACTCCCACTCGCTTGAATGGAGCTTGCAGGCACATGAATATATCCTGCTGGCAAACTGCACTCCTAGCACGGAAACTATCTAAAGTAGGTACTGTGCGTGTCTGGCTTCAGAGTCTATGTATTTGAACATTAGAAGCAGCTCTCCACTTCTTGTCTGTACAAAGAGAGCAGTATTTTCCTAAGAGGCCTTGTTCTCCTTCAGGCATAGGCAGCTTGCAGGAACAAATTGTTGCTTCTTGGGCAAGAAGATGAACAGAGCAGGCAGGGAGTACAGTTCCACTAAGTTTCTGAACTTGAGTTCAAAGCAACACACTCAGTTCTAGCTCCTTGTTTGGAGGAGAAATCTGACATTCCAGACAATCACACAATTGCTTGAATGGAGCTTGCTGGCAAAGAAAAAAAATGCTGCCAGCAAACCGCACTCCTAGGCCAGAGACTCTCTCAAACAGGCACTCTGCATCTCGTGCTTCAGTGTCTATTCAACCAAATATTAGATGTGGTTCTCCACTCCTTGTCTGTAGAAAGAGAGCAATATTTTCCTAAGAGGCCCTGTTCTCCCTCAGGCACAGGAAGCTTTCAGGAACAAACTGTTTCTCTGGAAAGTAGAGGCACAGAAAGGGCAGGGAGGACAGTTTAACTCAGTTTCTGAAACTGAATTAAAAGCTACTCGGTCTAAGTTCCAGCTCCTTGTTAGTCAGGAAAACCTCCTGATATCCCAGACACTCCCATTCGCTTGAATGGAACTTGCTGGCAAATGTATCCTGGTGGTACACTGCACTCCTAGCACAAAGACTTTCTGAACCAGGGACTGTGCATCTCTTGTTTCAGATTCTTCCCATCTATACATTAAATGTGGTTCTCCACTGCTTGTCTGTATAAGAAGAGTGGTACTTTCCTCAGAGGCCCTGTTTTCCCAAATCTATAGGGAGCTTGCAGAAACAAACTGTTGCTTCTCCAGCAAGAAGAGGGACAGAGCAGGCAGGGAAAACAGTTCCACTCAGTTCCTTAAACTGAATTTACAGCACGAGGGTCTGAGTTGCGGCTCCTTATTTTGGGGAGAAACCTGCTATCTTCCACTTTCTGACTCAATTGAATGGAGATTGCCAGTAAATGGAGAAAATATGCAGGCAAACAGCGCTGCTACTTTGAGGACTTTCTGAAGCAGACACTGTGCATCTCTCACTTCAAAGTCTATCCATTTGTACATTAGATGGGGTTCTCCATTGCTTTTCTGTGCAAAGAGAGCAGTATTTTCCTAAGAGGACTTATTCTCCTACAGGCACAGGGAGCATATAGGAACAAAATGTTGCTCTTTGGCAAGAAAAGGCAGAGAGTATGCAGGGAGTACAGTTGAGTTTAAAGCAACACAGTCTGAGTTCTAGCTCCTTGTTTGGGGGAGAAACCTCCTGGTATCCTAGACACTCACATTCACTTGAATGGAGCTTTCCAGCAAACAGAGATATCCTGCCAGCAAACTGTACTCCTAACCCAGACAGTTTCTCAAGCAGGCACTGTGCATCTCTCACCTCAGGGTCTACCCATCCATACATTAGATGCTTTTCCACACTTCTTGTCTGTACAAAGAGAGAGGTATTTTCCTCAGAGGCCACATTTTCCCACAGGTACAGGGAGCTTGCAGGAAGAAACTGCTGCTTGTCTGGCAAAAAAAGAGGCAGAGATTGGGCAGGGAGTAGAATTCTTCTCAGTTTCTGAAACTGAGTTCAAAGCAAATCGGTCTGAGTTCCAGCTCCTTGTTTGGGGGAGAAAGCTCCTGATATCCCAGACACTCCCATTTTCTTGAATGGAGCTTGCCTGCAAATGGAAAAATCCTGTGGGCAAACTGCTGTCTTACACTGCAGACTTTCTGAGTCAGGCACTGGGTGCCTTCTGCTTCAAAGTCTATCCATCTGAACATTAGATGCAGTGCTCCACTGCCTGTCTGTACAAAGAGAGTAGTATTTTCCTAGGAGGCCTTGTTCTCTATCAGGTAAGGCAGCTTGTTAAACAAACTTGCTTCTCTGGCAAGAACAGGCACAGAGTGGACAGGGAGAACAGTTCCACTCAGTTTCAGAAACTGAGTTCAACTGACTTCAGGCACCTTGTTTGAAGTACAAAACTCCTGATATCCCATACACTTGCATTTGCTTGAATGGAGCTTGCCCACAAACAAGGAATTCCTGCTGGCAAGCTGCACTCCTACTGCTAGAACGTTCTGAATAAGGCACTGTGTGCCTGCTGCTTCAGATTCTACCCATCTGAACATTAGATGCTGTTCTCCACTGCTTGTCTGTACAAAGAGAGCAGCATATTCCTAAGAGGCCTTGTTCTCCCACAGGCAGAGGGAGCATGCAGCAACAAACTCTTCCTTTGCTGGGAAGAAGAGGCACAGAGCTGCCACGGAGTACAGTTCCACTCAGTTCCTGAAAATGAATGGACAGCACGAGGGTCTGAGTTTCAGGTCATTGTTTGGGGGAGAAACCTCCTGATATCCCAGAACCCACCCCCCCCCATTCACTTGAATGGAGTTTTCTGGCAAACAAAAGTTCCTGTGGGTAAACTGCACTCCTATTGTGGAAACTTTCTGAATCAGAAACTGTGCGCCTCTCACTTCAGTTTCTAAACATCCACACATTAGATGTGATTCTCCACTATTTGTTTGTACAAACAGAGCTGTTTATTCCTAAGACTCCTTGTTCTCCCACAAGCACTGGGAGCATGCAAAAACAAACTCTTGCTTCTCTGACAAGAAGAGGCATGGAACTGGAAGGGAGTACAATTCCACTCAGTTCCTGAAAATGAACTGACAGTATAATGTTCTGAATTCCAGCTCCTTGTTTGGGGGAGAAACCTCCTGATATCCCAGACACTCCCATTCACTTGAATGGAGTTTTAAAGCAAACTAAGAATTCCTGCTGGTTCCCACAGGCACTTGGAGCATACAGGAACAAACTGTTGCTTCTCTGGCCAGAAGAGTCACAGAGCCAGCAAGGTGTACAGTTCTACTCAGTTCCTGAAACTGAGTTAGGAGCATGACCATTGGAGTTCCAGCCTCTTGTTTGAGGGAGAAACCTCCTGATATCCAGAACTCCCATTAACTTGAATGGAGCTTGCCAGCAAATGGAGAATTCCTGCCAGCAAACTGCTCTCCTAGTTCAGGGACTTTCTGAATCAGGCACCCCTCTCACTTCAGAGTCTACCCATCCAAACACTAGATGTGGTTCTCCACTGCATGTTTGTACAAAGAGAGAGGTATTTTCCTAAGAGGCCTTGCTCTCCCACAGGCACAAGGAGTGTGCAGAAACAAACTGTTGCTTCTCTGGCAAGAAGAGGCACAAAGCCTGCAGGGAGTACATTTCCTCTCAGTTCCTGAACCTGAGTTCACAGCCACATGGTCTGATTTCTAGCTACTTGTCTGAGGAAGAGATCTCCTGATATACCAGACATTCCCATTTGATTGAATGGAACTTGCAGTAAACAGAGAAATCCTGACCACAATCTGCACTCCTAGCCCAGGGACTTTCTGAATTAGGCACTGTGTGTCTCTCGCTTTAGAGTCTATCCATCTAAACATTACATGTGGTTTTTCACTACTTGGCAGAGAAAAACTGTTGCCAAAGTGCATTACACAGGGAGGGAGTTTCTGAAACAACGTCATTGCTTTTCACTACCTTTTTCTTCAGCAAGCATTCAGAGCCTTCCCAGTCTATCTTGTACACTGGATGCAGGATATTCTTTGGGGGCCTATCCCTTGCATTGGGTGGGACATGCAATAGAAACTGTTTCTTCTCCCAGAAAGAAGAGGTACAGATCCATGAGGGAGTTAATTATTTGGGAACTAGAGCAAAGCACCAGACCTTTGGAGTTCAAGATATATTTTCTTAGAGTCTCCAATATCTCCTTTAAATGTAGGCTCTGAGTAATTAATCATAGCTAGTAAAGATCCAGGAAATCACAAGATGCAGAACCTGGTAAAGAATTCAGACAAGATCTCACTAATCCATGCCTAAGACAGGACTGTACCCTGCTCCAAAACTTCCAGTTAGTCAACACTCCCATCATGTCAACTCCATCAAGCCTCCATCATGTCAACACTCATATCTGCCATAAAATATAAGAAACCAAGGATTTGGCAATGCTGCAAAAAACATGCTACTTCAAGGAAATCCTATAGTTACCTAAAACTTTTTCCGGGCAATACTTGGAACTCCAAACTTCTGAATTCTTCAGTCCAAGTCAAGTCAATAAGACAACTGAGTCCTCAAAAGCCTGGGTAAAAAAAACCCTTAGCTACAAAATAAGACAGAAACAGCCCTGGACCTAAGTCTACTTCTGAGCCTAAATTGCACCAGACTATGTATATGTTATCTTCAGTGGAACAAGTTAATAAACTATAGAGGAAAATAAAACTTGTGACAGCATCTTTTCTAAGAGAATCTGACTGTTCTAAAGACACAGAAAAATTCCTCAAGGATGCAACACTGCAGTCAAGATGTGGACCACTACAGAGATCCATTAGTCCCAGAGAAGTGACAGTTGTGACAAAAATTCAACAGTAGCCAGCCAGACAAGGCTTCCTGGGTACCTATATTTCCAAGGCTATCCAAACATGCAGCTGTTTCCATGGTAGGTCAACAGGTCAAGAACACTTTTCTGACACACACACACACACACAGAGAGAGAGAGAGAGAGAGAGAGAGAGAGAGAGAGAGAGAGAGAGAGAGAGAGAGAGAGAGAGAGAGAGTCTGGTAACTCAAAGAAATTCTGTTACTATCTTACCTGGATCTGAATTCTTCTGTAAAATCAACCCAAGTGGACTGTTCTTCAGAAATAATAAACACCCAATGTCTCAGAGGTACAGATTAATCCATATGTTAAAGCATTTCATGGAAGTTTTTCTGCTATGAAGACTACCTTGAAATGAGAAAAAAAATCAGATTGAAAAAATATACAATTAGTCTTTATTGAGAACTAAGTCTTTTCAGCAAATAGGTAGCAAAAAGGGCACAGAAGGAAGGATAAAAGTATCATATCAAGACCAGCAGAATTCCCTGGTCTCTCCGTTATATGTGATACTTTCAAATGCCTTCTTAGTACCTTATGTTTAAGGGAAAGGAGTTGAGAGGAACAGCCAATGTGCATGCTTAGTTTCTGATTATGACACTGAACTCAGAGAATTAATTCCCTGTAGAAATCAAAGATGTTTGAACTACTGAGAATAAGTTAACTGATTCTTCTGACCTGAAACTTCCTAATTGTAAAGCAGAACTAGGAGCCAGTTGTATAGAAAGTTGATACCACAGATGGAGAAGAGCCAAAGCTCAGAAACTCAGCCTGAGTTATCTCTCAAGCTCAAGGAGCTTTGTTAGGACACAAAGTAATTTCTTATCAGGAAGTTAGAACCCAAGCAGCTGACGCTGATTTCCAGCATGTTTTCCAGCCAAGTCAGGGGATCATTTGGAAACTGGTGCAAGAGGATCCCAAGGCATGGAGACTCCACTACTGTCCCAACCATTTTCTAAAAGCAAGACATTTCCCAGAGCCTCTGGGCCTAGCATTTGTTCAGAAGGATTCTAATCCCAGAAGAAACTGTAACACCCAGTTTCTTCTGTTTTGGTGCCATTCCAACCCCCACATGAACCTCCCTTTTGATGGCTGCCAAAAGCTCAAGGTCTGGTGTTGTCAGTCCCCTTCATCCTTGGGAACCACTCTTAGGAACTTTATTGAGATGACAATGCATGAGGAAAGCTGGTAATTTCTCACAGAAAAACAATCAGCAGAAGGCTCAGAAAAAGGTCTAGGAGCAAGACACAATTGAGCTAACTTTCAAAAATCAAAGGACTTCAGCCTGCCCACTACTGGACCCAGGTCAGCTACCCAGTAGGATCTCTACTCCCCCCTGAGTGATCTGGGTAAGCACCACAGAGACTGTACAGTGATTTCTGCCACCTGCAAAGAACCTGCCCACCACTGGAACCAGGCCAGCCACCCTATGGGACTTCCATTCACCCTAAGGGGGTCTGGGTAAGGCTGTGGTGGCCACACAGTGAATTCTACTGCCTGCTAGCAGCCTGCCCACCAATGGACCCAAGCCTGTGATCCCCTGAGAGCTCCACTCCCCTTGGAAGAGTCTAGGTAAATGACACAGAGTTTGTGCAGGGACTTCCACCACAGGCTAGCAGCCTTCAGTCATCTCATCCAGACCAGAAGTGTGGGGGACTTTTCACCTGCTGGTGAGAGTCTGGATAAGTGCCATAGAGATCATACAGTGACTTCCACTACCTGTTAGCAACTTACCTGCCATTGGACTCAGGCCAGAAACTTCATGGGAGCTCCATTCCTATTTGCAGGAGTCTAGGTCAGCACCACTTAGGTTGTGCAGTGACTTACAGTGCTCATCAGCACAATACAAATGACAAAAAATTCAAGAGCCCAGACACAAACATCATCACCACAGGGCAATTCAGAGAATAGGGAAATGGAGCAAAAATGAAGCTCAATCAACAGACTCTGAACTGGTAACAAAAACAGATCTACTAAAATGGAAATCAGAACTGATCTCTAAGATGAAGACAGATGAGTTATCCACAGTGAAAGATTTCACTAAAGAAGAGGTCTAAGATTATAGAATCTTAGATAACAAAAGCAATGGATCTTTTTTTTTTTTTTTAGACAGAGTCTCATGTTGTAGTTCAGGCTGGTCCTGAACTTATTATGTATCTCAGGCAAGCCTTGAACTCAGAAATCCTCCTACCTCTGCCTCCTTAGTGCTGGGATTACAGTCTTGAGCCACCAAGCCTGACATTCATGGTGTTACTGATTGCCCGTGTGTGAGTCACCACACCCTGTATTGTTGGATGTGGTTACTGAGGATTGAAGCAGGGACCTTGCGCTTACTAGGCAGGTGCTGGAACCACTGACCTAAATCACTGGCCTGCAACAGTACACTTTAAAGAACTTCAAGCAGAGTTCCAGGTAATCAAAAATGAGGAGGAAAGTTTACAGAGTAGGATGACTGAAGCTAAAAACTGAATTTCAGACCTAGAAGACAGGCTCACAGCCAATGAACAGGAAAGGAATAACTTCTGGAAAATGGGAAGAGACCATAAGAAATCAATCCAACAGCTCCTAGCTGACTCAAAGAATAACATAAAGCTGATCAGAGTCAGTGAAGAAGCAAGAGACAGTGCAAACATTTAAAAAACTGTTCGCAGATATAATGACAGAAAACCTCACAGAAAAAGGAAAAGAATTGTGCATACAGATAAGGTATAAAGGACTCCAAAAGGCTGTAATATTAAAAAATCTTCACCCAGGCATATAAAGATCAAGGTTCCATATATCCAACCAAAGGATAAAATACTGAAAGCAGTTAGAGAAAAGAAACAAACAACATACAAAAGGAAGCCCATCAGGATCACAGCAGACTTTTCAACACAAATGCTCAATGCAAGGAGGGCCTGGAGAGAAGTGTTTCAAGCATTGCAGGAAAAAACTTCCAACCTAGATTGATGTATCTTGCAAAACTACCTTTCAAAATTGACAGAGAAATAAAACACTTTCATGACAAAGAACACCAAAAGAACTTCTCAAGTACAAAACCTACACTCCAAAACATTCTAAAGAATACCTTGGAGAAAAACAATGAAGGTCAAAAACTCATGAGACTTAGCAGAATTAATTATTGAGCAACACGAAAAACTTAGTGGAAAGGGGAAAAGCAAAGAATAAAAGAGCCAAGAATAGGAAAACTCCATAACAGGTATAAATCAGGTGATATCAGTCATAACCATTAATGTCAATGGCCTCAATGGGCCAATTAAAAGACACAGACTGGCAGAATGGATTAAGAAACATGATGCTACAATATGGTGTACATAAAACACTCCTAATTCAGAAAGAAAGCTATAGACTAAAAGGAAAGGGATGAAATACAATGCTCCATGCAATGGAAGACTGCAAAAAAAGCAGGAGTGGCTATCCTGTTTGCAGACAAAATAGATTTCAAACCAAAACTGATTAAGAGAGACAAAGGAGGACACTACATCCTTGTACAGGGAACAATCCAAGAGAAAGAGATGACATTCATAAATATTTATGTACCAAATTCCAATGCATCCAACTATATAAAACAAATATTAATGAATATGAAACCTCTGATAAGCATTAATACAATAATAGTAGGAGACTTCATTACCTTGCTCTTATACTAGAAAGATCAACTAGCCAAAAAAAATCAATAATGAAATACTTGAACTGAACCAAACCATCAAACAAATGAACTTAATTGATGCCTATAAAGTATTTTATCTGAAAAAGTCAGAATTAGCATTCTTCTCAGCTTCCCATGGGTCATTCTCCAAAACAGACCACATACTAGTTCATAGAGCATGTTTAAGTAAGTGCAAAAGAAATGAAATTTTTCCCTGTGTACTCCCAGACCATAGTGCCTTGAAATTGGAGCTGAATAGCAAAAGAAATCCCAAGAACCTCACAAACAAGTGGAAATTGAATAATACTCTGCTGACCAACCAGTGCATCACAGAAGAAATTGAGGAAGAAATTAAACAGTTTTTACAACTAAATGATAATCCTGGTACAACTTACAGGCATTTATGGGATACAATAAAAGCAGTTCTACAAGGGAAATTCATAGCAGTAAATACCTGCACCAGGAAAATAGAGTAAGATCAAATAAATGGTGTACGCATTTACTGCTATGAATTTTCCTCATAGAACTGCTTTCATTGTATCTATTAGAAACAAAGAAGGGGAAATCACGACTGATCCAGTGGAAGTCCAGAGGATAGTAAACACGTACTTTGGAAATTGGTATTCCAATAAGATGGAAAATGTAGAAGAAATGGAGAGATTCCTAGACACATATGAACTTTCAAAGCCGAACGAAGAGGATATAAAAACATTAAACACCCCAATATCAATCTGTGAAATTGAATATGTAATTTTAAGATATCTATCAAAAAGGAAAAGCCCGGGTCCTGATGGCTTTACCACTGAATTCTACAAAACTTTTTTAAAAAAGAGTTAATGGGCTGGAGGATTAGCTCAGTGGTTCTGGCACCTGCCTCACAAGCGCAAGGTCCTGAGTTTGATCCCTGGAAACCACATACAATGCTGGGCATGGAGACTCAAGCCCACCAACTATCAATACTACATACCACAGTGCCAGGCATGGTGGCTCACGCCTGTAATTCCAGCACTCAGGAGGCAGAGACAGGAGGATTGCTGAGTTCGAGGCTTGCCTGGGCGACATAGTGAGCTCAGGGCCAGCCTGAACTACAAAGTGAGACCCTGTCTCAAAAAAAAAAAAGAGTTAATGCCACTACTTCTCAAACTCTTTAACGAAATTGAAAGGGAAGCAGTATTCCCAAATTCATTCCTTGAAGCAACCATTACCTTGATTCCGAAAGGAGAAAAAGACCCAACCCAAAAAGAGAACTACAGGCCAATCTCCCTAATGAACATTGATGCAAAATTCCTCAACAAGATACTAGCAAACAGAATACAGAGAATTATCAAGAAGATCATACCCCAAGTTGGATTCATCCCAGGAATACAAGGATGGTTCAACATACATAAATCAATAAACATTATTTGCTATATCAACAGACTCAATGACAAAAACCATATGGTCATTTCAATAGAGAAAGCATTTGATAAAATCCAACACCCATTCATGATCAAAACCCTACAAAAAATCAGAATAGATGGACTTTATCTCAACCTAATAAAAGCTATTTATAAGAAACCAAGAGCCAGCATCATCCTAAATGGTCAAAAACTGAAACCTTTCATGCTAAGATGAGGAACAAAACAAGAATGTCCAGTGTCATCACTCCTGTTCAATATAATGCTAGAAACATTAGCCACAACAATTAGACAAGAGAAAGACATACAAGGAATAAGGATAGGAAAAGAAGTTAAACTGTCATTATTTGCTGATGACATGATATTCTACCTAGAAGATCCTAAAAACTACATCAAACAACTGCTAAACTTAACCACCAAATTTAGTAGCGTAGCTGAATACATTAATGCTCATAAATCAATTGCATTTTTTTTTTGCAACAGGGTCTCGCTTTGTAGTTCAGGCTGGCTCTGAGCTCACTATGTAGCCCAGGCAAGCCTTGAACTCAGCAATCCTCCTGTCTCTGCCTCCCGAGTGCTGGGATTACAGGTGTGAGCCACCACGCCTGGCACTGTGGTATGTGATATTGATTGGTGATGGGTGTGAGTCTCCTTGCCTAGCATTGTATGTGGTTACCGGGGATCAAACTCAGGACCTTGGGCTTGCGAGGCAGGCGCCAGAACCACTGAGCTAACCCTCCAGCCCATCAATTGCATTTTTATACACAAATAACATTAATTGAGAAAGAAATTGGGGAGTAAGTTCCTTTAACAAAGCACCCAGAAAAATGAAATATCTAGGAATCAATATAATAAAGGATGTAAAGGACCTCTACTCTAAAAACTACAACACCCTGAAAAAGGAGATTGAAGAGAATATCAGAAAATGGAAAAACTTTGTTCCTCGATAGACAGAACCAACATCATCAAAATGTCTATACTCCCACAACTACTATATAGATTCAATGCAATCTCAATTGAAATTTCAATAGTATATTTGACAGATCTAGAGGAAATCATCCAAAAATTCATCTGGAGCTACACAAGACCTAGAATAGCAAAACCAATTCTAGGAAACAAGGACATGGCTGAGGGTATCACTATCCCCAACTTGAAACTTTACTACAAAGCTATTGTGATTAAAAATGGCATGGTACTGGCAAAGAAATAGACCTGAGGATCAGTGGAACAGATTAGAAGATCCAGAGACAACTCCAGATACACTAAGACAACTTATCTTTGACAAAGAAGCCAAAAATCCATAATGGAGGAAAGCCTCTTTAACAAATGGTTCTGGAAAACTGGGATTCAACCTGCCAAAGACTGAAGCTAGACCTATCTCTTTCACCAAGTACTAAACTAAAATCACAATGGATTAGAGACCTAAATATCAAAACAGAAACTCTAAACCTACTGCAAAACACTGAGATTCCATCTCAATCCACAAAGAATAGCTACTATTTCAAAATTAGCCAGCAACAAATGCTGGCGAGTTGTGGAGAAAAGGGAAACCTTCTCCACTGTTGGTGGGAATGTAGACTGGTACAACCATTATGGAAATCAGTGTGGAGATTCCTCAAAAAACTAGGATTAAAGGTTCCATTTGACCCTGCTATTCCCCTTCTGGTGATATACACAAAAGAATTACAAGATTCATATCACAGCAATGTATATGCACCCATGTTTATAACAGTTCAGTTTGTGATAACTAAATCTTGGAAACAACCCAAATCCCCATCGACTTAGGCTGTATATAGAAGATGTGGGGGTTTTTTTAATATAACATGGAATATTACTCTGCCATAAATAATGATGAGGTTGCATCATTTATACTCAAATAGATGTACCTTAAGAATATCATCATAAGTGAAATAAATGGGTCACAGTTGTGTAAATGTTGAATCTTTTCTCTTGTATGAGAAACTGAAGTTGTAAATGTGTTCTAGAATGCATGATCAATATTGTGAAATAGTAAATATTCAAAGGAATATGGGGTTTAGGGATAAATAATGAGAGGAAAGAAAAAATTGATGATAAAAAAGGAAACAAAAATTGTGTAGATGGGGGGGTTAAATAGGAGAAGGGTAAAAACCAGAATTAAGTTATGTCTTATACTGATACAAATTCTCAATGTGGAGTGTAATTGTGATGTGTATATATAATGTACCAATAAATTAAATCTTTAAAAAAATCAAAGGACCTAATTTGCTTATCTTAATTTCTTCCAAAAAAGAAGGGAGGGGTTTTTTTTTCCTTTTTCCACCGTGTGTCATAAAAAACTTTCAGCAGAATATAGGGTCTCATTTCTTGGGGGAAAAAAAGTGCTTGAAAGAGCAGCTTATCATTGGTACAATCCCCTAGCTTCTTTCTTGTAACTTCATAGGCAAGACCCCAGGACAGAGCCACAATGGAAGAGTTCCTTAGGGCAGGAACTCTAGCTGAGGAATGTCACAAAGATTTAGTGTTTAAGGTTAAGATTACTGTATCTCAGGGACTTTTTTACACACTATATTTTCCAGCCTTCACAATAGCCCAATAAGGAAGGAACTCCTTTTCAATGAATGGTGCACAGATTCTTGGGATAACTTAGGCAAGCTCAAACTCCTATTAGTTCAAAGAGATAGCTTTCAACTTAGCTGTGAGATCTGAGAGCCCACGTGCACTACCACTAAGAGTTGCAAAGGTGGTAACCAGACCAAGAGCCCTTGTGTGTGTACATCTGTGCACGTGTGTATGTGTGTAGACATCAATAACAAATACTGTAAATACAGAAGTGTGTACCTGGAAAGCTCAGAAAACCCCAAAAGGCTAACAAAGGATTTAATTGAAAATAAAATGAATGAGACATTACCTCTGGGACCAGAAGCCAGGAAGGAAAGACTCACTTCTCCCGGGATGCCTTGAAGTCCTGTTCAAACATCTTATCATACACACAGGCACCCAATCTTAAAAACACTTGCTACTGAAAAGATAAATCTGTATGTTGCATTGAATTACTAAAGTTCAAGTACTTGAACTTTACTGGGTCATATTTTCTAAAAATAATAACTAACAAAAAACAATCCTATCCTACAGAGATCCATTTACAGGAAGTGGTTCAATGCAGGAGAGAGATTTGCAGTGGTCCATCCATGTCTATGGTGCATAAGACCACAAGGCACTAAAAGTGAAACCATCGTGCCATCTTTTCCCATTTTCAATTTCAAATTAAAAACACCCATGAAGGCCATAGGACCCAGCTAACACTGACTCTTGTTTAGACATGAAAGCCGATGGCCTCATTATTTTCAACAGTTGGCCCTAACATGCTAGGCACAAAAGGAAACCTAAGTAAATCAACCCTTGTTTTTTGGGTTTTTTGTTGTTTTGTTTTGTTTTTGAGACAGGGTCTCACTTTGTAGTTCAGGCTGGCCCTGAGCTCACTATGTAGCCCAGACAAGCCTCCAACTCAGCAGTCCTCCTGACTCTGCCTCCTGAGTGCAGGGATTATAGGCCTGAGCCACCACACCCAGCATCGTGGTGTGTGGTACTAATTGCTGGTGGGCATGAGTCACCATACCCAGTATTGTTGTATGTGGTTACCAAGGATCAAACTCAGGACCTTGTGCTTGCTAGGCAGGCACCAGAACCACTGAGCTAAATCTCCGGCCCAACCCATGTTTTAAATACCCTATCACAAAAGTCATTGATTCAGTAACTTGAAGAGAACTTCCTTGCAAAAGTAGTCAATTGTAATGTTAACTTTGTGCTCTGTAAATAATTTTTCTTACAGCCATATGAAGCTTCTAGTTTCAGTCTAGAGCCATCCCCCAGAGATGCCTAGGAGTCTTCAGATTTATTGGGCAGCTTCGTCTGGAATCCTTGTTTAGGAGGACAAAGATTCTCCTTTGAGAGAAGTAATTTTAAGGGAAGAAGAGATCTGTTTGAGCTCCATCCAATAAAGATGATTCAGGCACTGGAGAACAAGGCCTGAGTCAAAGCCCATAGTCATGCCACCTTTGGATTCAAATCCCTTAATACAGCAAGTAATTTTGAGAAGATCCCCCAAGGTTTTCCCTAATCACCTCATCAAAGGAGTAGTATTCTGCCCCATTTCTACCTTGGACTAAGTGGGCTTCAGCAACTTGAGGGCTCCAGGAAGCCCAACATCTGTCTGGGCACTTCAAAGGGCCCCAGGGCAGTGAAATCCCAGGTCTGTGGACACAATGGGGACCACTAGGCAACTCAGTGGCCTGTCTTTACCAAGAGATTCCCCAAGAGGCCACCAGGGGGAGAGCAGAAGAGCGCACCTCCCTGAAGACACCTGGAATGGGTGAGGAGGGAACTGGCAGTGGGCATGTAATACCAAAAAGGTGTCATTTAGGCATGTGCAGCACACTCCATCTTCTAGAAATGACTGCATAGGATTTAAGCGTAGCCAGGAAGCTCTGCAACAGCTGGTCATGGCAAGAGCCAGGAAATAAAGCAAGAAAAGGACTGGTGGTAATATCTTCTGTGTAACCTCAGGCTTGAAGATCTGTGATGTGAAGTGGGGAAACAAGTCAAAACACCTTAGGTATTTTAATAAGTGAAATAAATAGGTCACAGATGTGTAAATATCATATCCATGCTCTGGTATGAGAAACTCAAGATGTTAATGAATTCTAGAATGTATATGGATATTGTGAAATAGAAAATATTTAAAGGGAAATGTGATATAGGGGTGAGTAATGAAGGGTAAAGAAAAATGTGATGGTAATTTTAAAAAAGGAAAACAGCTGGTGCACGGACCGGACTGCAGGCTGCGCCAGGCCATTTCCGGTGGACTGAAGGGAGCAGCACGCACGGACCCGGGTGCAGGCCATGCCGGGCCATTTCCAGCGGACTGAAGGGAGCAGTGCGCACGGACCGGGCTGAGGCCCGCGCCGGCCGTTTCCGGCGGACTTAAGGGAGCAGAGCGGCCCACTGTATCCTGGAGCTGTGCAGTGAGGAGTCAGGTACGGACCCTGGGCGCCAACCACACTATGGAGGGTTGAAGGCTTCCGCTCAGCCCAAACCCCACCCCGGAGCTGTGTTGTGAGGACCCAGGCCCTAGAGGAGCTAGAGCCATCTCCTGCATCCCTCCGCAGGAGGCGTGCTCCTGGAGCCACACTGAGACACCAGGCAAGAAAAAAAAGGGGGGAATCTAGCTTCTGTTTTGCCATCTACTCCTAGATCCCTCTATTCACCTCTTGTCCCCACACCCTCTCCTATCTTCCTGTCAGAACCAATACCCAGAAGTAAAAGACTCTTAGGCTGCCCTATTTCTTCTTCTGTACTATTGTAAGAAGCTGTGCAAAGTCTCCAATGGTCTCACAGCATACAGTTGGTACTGTTGTACATATGCCCTTTTATTCTGTAGTACCCACTGGCATATATGAGGTTCTAGGGTATAGGTGATCTTCCTAAATCTGATAACCTGATTTCATTCTCCTCTGGTCTCCCTACCCCCTGATTCCCCAGTGACCTTTTATCCCCAAAGGGTTCGGGGGCTACATTTATGATATGTATGTGGTATACACGTTGCTGATTAATTCTAAATTTTGGCATAGGGACATAGAGGTAACTCATAAGCTCAAAGTCTCCAGAATAGAATTTAACAAAGCTTTTCATCTTATTTACTGTGTTTAATACTGATATTGGCATTTATTGTATTATGGTAACAAACATGATGTTATTGTTCTGCTCAAATACCTCCCATGAAGTGTTAGAAGTGAGAACTCTCAAGGACGATTACAGATTCAAGGAGGACCCCCCAGTAAAGTGCTGCATCCAAATGGCCCCAGATAATAGAAAGAGATTTGCAACAAACATTGCCCTGTCATCAGACAAAGAAGAGTATTAATAACAATGAAAGAGTAGAAATGAGAAAATACACAAAGAACCAGACACAAAGGTCACCACCACAGGGAAATTCAGAGAAAAGGGAAATAGGGCAAACTGAAACTCAAACACCAGGACTCTTAGAGATGGTAACTAAAGCAGATCTAGTAAAATGGAAATCAGAACTCATCTATGAGATCAAAACAGAGATACTGTCCTCAGTGAGAGACATCATTAAAGAAGAGATCAGTGAGATGTTAGAATCCAAGATAGCAGAAGCAATGGAACCATTTAAACAGCTTCAAGCAGAGATCCAGGGAATGATGAAGGAGAACGAAAGCTTGCACATTAGGATGAATGAAGCAGAGAACCGAATCTCAGACCTAGAGGAAAACATAGCAGGGGCCGGAGGGTTAGCTCA